>VNJO01012961.1:0-13815 GCA_008042535.1 Drosophila tani | reverse complement strand
ATCGATGTTTTTCGATGTTTAAATAAAAAACATCGATGGAAAAAAACATCGAAGTTTTTCGATGTTTTCAAGAAAACAGAAAAAAAAATTTTCTTTTAAAATAAATTAAAAATTGTTTCCCTTACTTTAGTGATGTGACAAAAACATCGATGTTTCCCCACAAAACATCGATGCATCGATATTTTCACCGATGTTTCTCCACCTCTAGTTCTGAGTCTCTTACCTAGCTCCCCTTCGACGGCATAGAAAAGGGGCGTATTCCCCGCCCTAGCCTCGCTGGAGTTAATCACGTTCGTCTTGAGCCGGCGGTTCTTCAACTTGTGCCTGTTCGACTCCAATCGGTCGCAGGCTCGGTCATAGTACTTGGCAAAGGCCTTCTCGTCCCCCCTTTCATGGGAGCTGCTTGGCCCCTCACTGGCTCTCTGGTAGACCGGCGCCCCCAAGTCCCGCTCGTCAATTGCATCGAATATTGCCTCGGCAATGAGGAACTGATTCTGACGCACTGCCAGATGCAAGACGGTGTACCCATCATCGTTGGTCTCCAGCAAAAGATTCAGATCGATGCTGCGCATCAGTATTCTAAAGGACTCGATGTTTATGTTGTTAATCAACGCCAAGTGGAGAGCCGTGTTGGAGTCCCCGTAGATGTGATCGGTGAGGCAGCCGGCTCTCAGTAGGAGCGCTGTGATCTCCGGATCCGTTTCGTTGGTCAATGCCAGCTGCAGGCAATCTTCGCCGTCGGCGGTAAGCAGTTCGTTGATGTCCAATTTGGCATGGGAACAGGCAAAAATCTGACGCCTCACTCCATAGTTGTCATTGCGCAGTATCTCATCGTGGATGGGCCTAAAAAGGGTGAGAAATCATTTGGCTTATAAAATGATCTCATATCTTATGCAATAAAAGCTCAGAGAAAAGGGTGAGAATAAGCTTTGTTACTCACAGCAATCCCTCCACCGACATAATCTTGGCCTTCTTAAACACATCGGCCATTATTTGAACAATCTTGTCTCTATTAGTGCCCTCATTTATATAGTCTTCCACCCGGCTAACATCTTGCTCGTCGAAGGATATATCCGAATAGTCAGAGTCTCGACGATCTAGTGTAATTTTTGGGACACGATTTCCTCCTTTTGCAGAGTTCTAAAATGTATTATTAAAAAAAAACATTGTGCATTTTATAGATTTATTTCTTTTTATGAAATTTAAATTTCACAACTCTAAGATTATTTTTTATTTATTTTTTAAGAAATAAATGTTTCAGCTTTGAAATAATAGATTTATTTTTCATTTATTAACCTATAGCTATATATTTCTCTTATTAATGATTAAATATATAGATTCTACTTACGGATACCTCCTGTTTTTTCCGCTTGCTGACCACGGTCAGCTGCTTCTCGTCGCGCTCCTGCAGGGCCATTTCAGCCGCCGATCTTTTGACCACCTGTGGCACGCAGGTATTTCGCTTTCTTCCACGCTTCTTGGGAACTTTTACGGGCGGATCGGGTGACGCCATGGGACTGGAATCATTGGAGCTTCCAGACGGAGCCTTGGGCGGAACTGATTCATGCTTTATCGCTGGCTTTTCCTCGTATTTAATGGTCATTTTCTTGATTGGGTCACTCGATGGAGTCCTGGTCTCTATTTCCTCGTCTGTTTGCGTGGAGGCATCCACTTTTTGGGCTCCACAAGAGCACTGTTTGCCTTGATGTGAGATAGTGGCCTTATCAGCGCTATTATTACGTCCATTAATCGCGTCGATCACTCGCTGGTGGAGGGCTTTATCGGGAATCCGCATGAGTAATTTGAAGATATCCTCGTATATGGACTGGAAGGACTTGCGCTGCATGTAGGTGGCGGTGCTCAGCTGGGCCGTGGGCAAAGCAATTACCCGGACAGGCGCTGGCTGCTTGGACAAGAGATCTCCGCTGGAGGCGACTGCCTGGATGTGCTGCGTCTTTGTTAATAAAACTTTCTTCATCGTTGCTTCGGTCAATAAAAATGGTCGCGTGATCCAATCGCTGGCCGATAAGCTGCCTCTGTTTGGGGCCAATTTAGGGGGAAGTCTAAGTTTAGATCGATACAAAACAATATAAGTTGGTTTTTCCCCAAGACACGCTGTGCGACAGTGTTGCGAAACTGCTGGATCTTAAGTGTTACCAGCACTAGTCACTGGTTACTAGAGATGGGCGATTTGTTTGTTGGGTTTTTAAAGCTTTTAATTTATTTTTTATTATAATGTATGACTATTTTAAAAAACCTTCAAAAGTATAAATAATTTTATCTTAATATCTAAAAAACATATTTATACATTATATTTCTTATTATTAGAAACTACTTGATACCAAACACGAAAATAAAATCCGTTCTTGTGTTTCGTAATAATCGTAATAACTTGCATTTGGGTTATTAAAAAACAATATATACATTAAGGTATATATGTATCAGACAAAAATTCAGAATTCCACAGATAATGATTGTTATTAATTTTATAATAAAAAAAATCAAGCACTTGGAATAGACATAAAAAAAAGGGAACTGCACCAAAATTATTCACTTTGGCCAAAGTATTCATTTCTGCCAATATTTAAAAAAATTGTATTTTTTCTTTTTAAATTAAGGATAATGAATATTTTTAAGTGATTTAATAAAATTTGAAACCATATGAATCATTGAGAGGTTTTATACAGTCAGGCTGTCGAAAAATTCAGTTTTTTAGGGATTTTTTTTAAGAGAAATGTTTAATTATTGGAGTTAATGTTTTGCTATATTTGTTCACATTTTTTAAAGTGAACGCGGTGAACACGATACCAATTGATAGAATCATCAGAAATCAAAAAGTCAAATAGATTCTGTTAGTGTATGAAAGAATTTAGTCTTTGATCAAAGGAATTAAATAAAAATATTACTTTTTGACAAAATGACAGCTTCTGAAGAATAAAAGTTAATTTTTGTGGAAAAAAAATCGTCTTTAATTATTGACTAAAATTATAATTATATTTTCTTTTTTAAAGCTTCGATCAAGGACAGCAAAAAGTAGTTGTTGACCTTGTGTGAAAATTTGAGCAAAATCGGTTTAGCGGTTTATGAGAAATCGTGTTCACCGACTTGAAACACATAGTTTTGAGAAAAACGAGTTTAAAGTTTCACAAACTGCTCTACACCCCACGGGGCGACTTTCTAATTTTGTCTATAACTTCAAAAATATTTCTCAAATCTTGAATTCTTTAAAAATATGAGATAGAAATCAGTTTTAAAACGTGCAATAAGTACCATCCCTAGTTTTACGGCGCTTATCGATATCATATCTTTCGGGGTGAATGGCATGAAGGACCAGTATTCTTGAGAAAAAAAAATATACGGTCCGACATAAAGAAACCGGGGGCTAAATAATCATTTTTCGATTATTGTAGGCCACCGAGAGCCTTAGATAGGAGCCGACTTGGCTCATATGAGTGCCGCGCATACGGATAAACAATCAAAAGTCGGTTATGGACTCGCGTAATCGCCGCAGCTTCTCGGGGGGCAGTGGCAACGATGGTGGCGGGGGAGGTGGCAGTGGAGGTGGTGGAGGTGGTGGGGGAAGGGGCAACAATAGCACCGCCTACTACAACAGATCCCGCTCTCGTTTCAGTAGATCCCGGTCGCGCTCACGGTAAAAATAATACGAGTTCTGTACGCTATAAATATGCGTGCTTATTTCCCACTATTATTTCTCAGCGAGCGCAATCGTGGCTTTGGTGGAGGAGGCGGTGGCGGCTTCAGACACCGGAATTCTCGTTCAAGGAGTAGGGACCGTTCGCCCGCCTTCAGGCACGAGGAGCGCGGTGGACGTGGGGGTAACCCTGACCCTGACCTGTACCACAATCTGATCAATGATGACTACAGGGAAGACCAGCGCAACTACAATCCTCGGAGCAATTTCAATAATCGTCCATTTCGGAGAGAGGATAACTTTGAACAGAATCGCAATAACCGGAGCAATAGGGACAACGATCATCGGGATAACTTTGACAATGATCAGCGGTGGCGGGACTTTGAGAACCGTGAAAGGAATTCCATGGAGAGGTCGTCGGATCGGTTTCAGGAGAGGGAGCCCAAGAGGCCCTGGAATAGGAACTTTGCGAACGAACACGATGACAGGGGCAGGAGCCATGAAAGGATGAGGTAAGCAGCATTAAAAATTATACAGGAAATCGTAGGATAAGGATAAGGATCCCTTTGCCCACCTAGTCGCCCCCGGGATAATCGTCCTAACAACAACAACGGGGCTGGAAGCCTGCCTGGCAATAATAGGGAACGAGAACGGGACTGGGAGCACGATAGGGATCAGGATTGGAATCACGAACGCAATCAAGAGCGAAATCAGGAACGACAAAGAAGAGGCTCCTCCGAGGAGGACATGGACGAGGGCCAGATGCGCAGGAACAAAAACGGCAACGCCCAAGAGCCACTCAATATCATAATTATATTGGGACTCACCATGGAGATAACCAGGGCCGATGTAAGGCTAAAGATCTCTGAATCCTCAATGAACCTTTACCCTATATAGGTGACCCTTTGCAGATCATGAGCGAGCTGATCAAGATGAACATGGAGCCAGCCTGCATACGGATTATACGGAAGCATGGCAAGCGCTTTTGCCCCGACTCGGCGGCTGCCGTGGCCCAGCAGCAAAGAAGTAAGTACGAAGATAAAGGAAAGGTGCTTACGGCGAAAGGAAACTCAAACTTCAAACGAATTTAAACCCGGCCTCAGAAACAAAAAAGAAAAAACCAAAAAAATGTTACAAACCCATTGAAACATTCAACATTTTTTGACGAAAACCATTTTGTATCTGCTTCTATCCGATAATTTAGATTCATCACGCGGTATAGCGTTTGTCGAGTTTACCACCGTTGAAGAGGCCAAACAATGGATGGAGATAACTCAGGTAGCCAGGAGAGAAACCCCTTGAACACCTTTCGGCCAAGCCTCTTCCCGGAGGCAGTGATCAGGGAACAAGGTGTTTCCCGAACTAAAAAACACTTTGTTTTATGATTAATGCTTTAGGGAAGTTGCTTTGGGAGATCGTCGGCAGCTGCAAACTTCGCGTTACGAACACACAGAAGCAATCTGGTGACTGTGTAGAGTGTTGAAACGAAACGAGTAACCGCAAACCCAAGTTCTAATCCCCCATCATTTCTCTCTCTCTTAATTTCATGTCTGCTGCTCCAGGGCGTGCTCAAGCTGGGCGAGCATCGGCTGACCATGCAGTACAGCCATACACGCATTCAGGACTGGAACTGCAGCAAGGTAAAGGCAATTCTATATAAAACTTTTTATTTCTTTAATTTCTTAATTTCACGTTCTTCTCTGACTTGCGCTAGAGCTGTAAAACTATCGACGATTCTATCGATATTATGCTCCGCGTCACTATCGATTGTTCTTTTTCACCATCGATACATCGCGTTAGCAGTTAATCAGTGAATTCGTATAAAATTTACATTTTTATGCCAATAAATATAATCTTAAATTTGTGTATTCTTAAGAACGGACCGAAAACATTTTTCTTTAATTTCCAATCATTAATATCAAAAAATATCTTTATAAAAAAACCTATATAGGCAGTACTTGTGATAAAATTTCTTTCATATTTTGTATTACATAAAATGTTATATAAATTATGCCATTTAATTTGGTTTGTTTAAGCAAAGTAAATTTTGTTAGCCCATTTTATTTTGTCGATAGTATCGATATTATCGATGGTTTGGACTAACACTATCGAAAATATCGAGTAAGGGCACTATCGATGGTTTTACAGCTCTAGTTCTTCTCTGACTTGCGCTCGTTTTATTAGTGATGTACTCCTGTTGATCGTACATGGTCGATAACCATATCGAGTGCTCATGTTCTTATCGATATTTACATATAATAGTTCTTAGTGTTACCTTATCTACTTTATATCATATTTAAACTATTTACATCTAAAAGGATATATAGGAATATTAACCTTTCCCTTCCAGTGTGGCGTGTGCAACTTCAAGTTTAGATGTTATTGCTTCGTCTGCAAGACATCCCGGGAGGAGGCGGAAAGCCTGGGCGGCAGCGAGGGCGTGGACGAAGTCAGCACCATTCTCACCAAAAGTACAAGCTCCTGGATCCCTAATAAATACAGCTTAAAAACCTCTCCCCTTCCCAGAAATCATGCTGCGCAACCTGGACGCCTTGACCAACGAGGAGGGCGTGCTCACCGCCCTCCAGCAGCACCTGCCCGATCTCACCAAGACGGTCAGCAAGGTTCTTATAAGCCGGGACACCCTCACCCAGGCCTCGCGGGGCATTTGTTACCTGCAGTTCGACACGCTCATAGACTCTATGAATGTTCACAATGGCCTGACAGCGCTGGATCCTCCACTCACGCTGGATGAGCGACCTGGTAGGTTGCTTTAACCTAACCTAACCCTTCCTTTATTCCCAACCTTCCTTTATTCCCCACTCATTACCTCTTCATGGCAGTGGCCATTACCTATTGCATTGACGGCGAGGAACAGCGGCGGGAAAACAGCTCGAAGGACTCAAATGCCACGGCTAACAAGACCAGCGAAGAAAGCCATCAGAGTAGAGATGTGGCAGGGGGCTTGCCCTCGGGCCTGGGTGGCAACTATACCCTGGCGGATGTGCCTCGCCTCGCCGAGTACAGTGCCTCGCTGTACGCCTCGAATCCCGCAGAGCAGGCCCACTACGTGCAGTACTACACGGACTTTTACACCGCCGAAATAGGGAAGAAGAGCGCGGATCCCCAGCTGACGGAGGCCAACTCGGGAGCGGCAGTGGCCCTCTCTGCCATCCAGCGCAAGCAGAAGAAGATGAACAGCATAGAGACGACGATCACGGCGGCGGCCACAGCAGCGGCACAGGCAGCCGCCGAGGTGAAGGCTTCCTTTGCCCAGGCTGCCCAGGGCACGCCCAGGGGGAACGATGGCAAGACTTACCGTAAGTGGAAAGGGAAGCTGATAGCTCCTCGGATTCCTTAACAATCCCCTCTCATGTGCAGCCACTCCCGATGTGTCGCAGTATCAGTACGATGAGACCTCCGGCTACTACTACGATCGGACTACGGGCCTCTACTACGATGCCCACTCGCAGTACTATTACAACAACGAAACGGGTGCGTATCTCTACTGGGATCAGAAGCGGAGCACCTATGTGCTGGCCACCCCTGCCTCCACGCAGGCAGCGCTCCAGGAAGTCCTGGCCGACGCCGAACAAAAAGAGGAGGATTTGCGGAAGGCAAAGGAGAAGGACAAGGACAAAGACGCAGGCGGCAGCAAACCGGACAAGGTCAAGGTGGCCAAGAAGATAGTCAAGGACATGGAGAAGTGGGCCAAGCAGCTGAACCAGAAGAAGGACTACACTGTGGTGGCCACGCCGCAGCCCATCCTTTCGGCCAACGACGGTCCCAGCACTTCACGGGGCTCGCAGGGAGGCTACGCTGACCTCGGGTTCTCCATCTTGGAGAAGAAGGAGCGGGCCAAGCTCACCGACTTTATGCCGGGGCCAAACAAGATTGTGAATGCTTACGGCGGTGGATCGGACTCTGAGGAGGAGGGTGCAACGCAGAGTTCAATGGGGCCAGGACCCGGGAGTGGCAGTGGAAGTGTCGATGAATCTGATTACGTGGACTTCCAGAAGCTAACCTGTCAACTGTGCAAGCGGGCCTTCCAGTCCCTGGACATCCTGCAGAAGCACTTGAAGATGTCCAATCTGCACAAGGAGAACCTGGCCAAGCTCAACCAAGGCTCCGGAGGCGGCGGCCCTGACGAGGGCTTATCGTAGGTGCAGCTTAAATATTGAGAAAGCTTAGCTTAGTAAACTCTTCCTTCTCAGTTATCGCGACCGGGCCAAGGAGCGCAGGCTCAAGTACGGGGAAAGCGATCCGCCGCCACCAAATCGCAGCAGGGAGCGCTTCGAGCAGGAGATCAAAACCTTGCAGACGAGGCAGAAGGAGAGCTCAGGACCGGCGGCTGCTGCCATGCCCATCAGCTCCAGCAATGTGGGCAGTCGCCTGCTGCAGAAGATGGGCTGGTCAGAGGGCCAGGGATTGGGCAGAAAGAACCAGGGTCGCACACAGATTATAGAGGTAAATTCGGAATATACCATTACCACTAAGCAAGAAATATATAGAGGCGAACTCGTACTTCGAACTCGAAAAAGCCGAACGCTCTCGGGGTGCTAGACATTTCGTTCGGCTGCTCTGGGGTTCCAGGCTCAGCCGTTTGGTTGATAGCACTTGTTCTGCTGTTTGACGCCTCTATATATTTCTTGCTTAGTGCTATTACCCAATGTAAATAGTTTAAGTTAATATTTTCTATCCCCAGGCTGAAGGACGCACCAACAATGTGGGTCTGGGCAACAAGGCGGGCAACATGGTGCCGGGCAACGACTACAAATCGTACATCAAGAAGATGATGAAGCAGCGCTATGAGAATGCATGAGAATAGGTTAATTCTCAAACAAAGAGCAGTTTTCTCTTTGAAATGTTTGAGCGGAAAAAGCCTATTTTAATGGCAAATATTTTCTTCATTACATTTTCTAATTTTCCGGGATATATATGCATCGCGCAGATGTTAAAATTGTTACAAATATGCGCCAGTGAATCGCGATATAAACCAATTCTTGGTTTAAATCCTGCCTTTGACTTGTCAGGGAGACGTGTAAAGGTCTTGAATAGCTAATAGTTTAATAGTGTTCTATAGATTAAGTTAGTTTTAAGTGCATTCAGTCTCATTTAATTGTACAATAAAAGTATTTAAATAATATCGCAAATCTCGAATATTGTGTGATTTCCCCCAATTCCCCGACTGAGTTTATCAACACTGACCGATAACAACGACAATCGATAGCAGATGTTTTTATGGGAATGGCAAACTGTGTTGGCAACTCTGCGGGTCATAAAAAAGCTAAACTAGCCTATGAACATAGCTAGAAATAGCTTTAGACCTTTTTCATAGAAAAGTACACCAGCCCCCCGCTCTGGAGGCCTTAGGAGGGGCCTTCGGTCCTACTTGAGTCTTTTTAGGTGTTTCCGGTCGTTTTTCCCCAAATTATAGCGTACTCATCTCGACGGTTTTCAGTTGTTAAAAGCTTGGATACCCGAGAAAAACATGCAAAACTAACATTTTCTCGAAAACTATGACAGCACCAAATATTTTGAGGTTTTTGAGCCCTTTGTTTCGATTTTTTAACCTTTTTAAGCTATTTTAAAGCTGTTTTATAGCTGTGGTCTTGAGCCTCTTAAAACCTGGCATATTAATACATTATTATCGAAAAAGCTGGCGAGCACTCTGCACTTCTCCGGCGATTTAATTAAAAGTCAGAATACATTCTTTTTTTAACCTTTTAATAAGGTGAAAGTTTGTTCAAGTATTGAAATATCTTAAATATTTTAAAACTATGCCAATTCGGCTCTAAAAATATCTGCAATTCCCGCTAGCCGCAATTTTCCTAATTATCCCGCACTTGTCAATCGAAAAGCGCTAGATCTAGTGTGAATATAGCTAAATTGTCAACACTGATGGCAAAGGAGGCCGAGATTTTTTCTACTGCTGTTTTTTTCCGTGTCTAGAATTCGATTTGATTCCCGTCTCAATGAACAAACCAGGCAAGGAGTGCGAGCAAGTTTAACTAGATTTCGCATCCTGCATTCAGCCACGTGATATACAAGTAAGGAAAACGGTTAAAACGCGAGACAATTAAATGCAATTAACATCGATTCATTCGCGTTAGATATGGACTCTCGTTATGGTCGCAGCTTTTCCGGTGGCAATGGCAACGGCAACGATCTGGGCCACAGGCGATATAGTCGCTCCCGCTCCCGATCCAGGTAAGGGTAGCTTGACTTTGGATTTATTAATGCTTTCATGCCGTTCTTTTTGTTTTTATAGAGAACGCCATAGACGCCGCCAGTCCCGGTCTCGCAGTCGGGACCGTTCGTCGCATTATAGACGCCACCATGGCTCCAGCCCAGATCGCGACCTCTACCGGGATCTCATCAACGATGACTACCAGGAGGATCAACGCAGCTATGGTTCGCGTGACCACCATCGCCACCATCGCAGCGAGGACAGCTATGAGCGACGTAATCGGGACCGGGATTATGACCGTCAAAACCGAGACCGAGAGAGCAACTATGAGCGCCGTGATCCGGACAAGAGTGAGCGCTGGGAGCATGATTGCTTCGATCCTAGCGAGCAGGATAGGCATAATCGCAATAGCCGCTGGATGAGCCAGGACCGGGATTCAAGGGATCGCAGCTTTGACGATGGTAATGATGAGGAATTGGAGCGCAGCAGGTAAGGAAAGAATTGTGGGATAGGGATTAACTTGGAGGTACTGACAAGTAGGGAGTAGAAACTGAAAACTATTTAATTTTTCAGTTTTGGGAGCGTTTATAGGGATGGAAATGCTCTTTTTTGGAGGGTTCAGAAGAAACGTTGAAACAATAGTTACATTCATAGATTCCAATTCAATTTCACCTTTTTATTTTTTTCAAAATTTAACTAAATCAAAATCAAATGAATGCGTAAAAATTGACTAATGAATCATTCATGCTCAGGTCGAAAAAGTGAATGTGAAACCGTGATGAATGAATTCTAGTGAATTAAGAAATAGCTAAAAAAAAAAAAGAGTAACATTTATACTCAAGCAGTAAAACGTGTTTAGTATTTTTAGTATTTATACTCAAGCAGTAAAACGTGTTTAGTATAAATTTAATACCTCATAATATTAAATGTATACTCCTTAGTATAGTTTTAATACTCAAGTAGTTTCGATTATTATTTTTATACGAACTTACAACGAAAATTGAATAACATATCGCGTTAGCTGCCATTTAGTGCTTATCTGTTTGTCGCGTTAGAGATTTTTTTCAGTATTTTTTGTATACTTTCGTAGTATTAAATTAATAAGCATCTTATTAAGACATTGCTAATACTAAAAAGTACAGTTTACTTCTTTTTTGGGTGTATTCCATATAATTGTATTACAAATTGTTTTGTATTCAGAAAACAGAGAGAACAATTGAGATATTTGAAATTATAAATTTAAATATAGACAATTAATTCATTATTTTTTATGACAGTCGCAGTGGCGCTGACTATCGTCAGAATAATAATAATAGTAATGGCAATGGCAACAGCAATGATAAGGCCAGCAGCAGCAACAGCAGGGAAAGGGATAGAGAGCGTTCACGCGAAAGACGCTACTCCTCGGACGAAGACAGTGATGTGCCCGAGGAGATTCGGAACAGGCACGGGCAGCACCACAACAGCAACAGCAACAGCAGCACAGAAGCCCTGAATAACATAATAATCTTCGGCCTGAAGAAACACATCACAGAAGCAGACGTAATAATAAAATAATAGAAAGTTTTACAAAAAGTTATTAATATAATGATCCACCACAGATCATGGGCGAGCTAATCAAGGCCAACATGGAGCCCGCTTCCATACGCGTGATGAGGAAGCAGCCAACAGGTGGGTTACATTTACGCGAATTAAATACAATTAAGTGAGAACAAACAAAAAAAAAAAATAATGAAAAGCGTGAGTATTGTGTGGCGAGAAGAGTTCGGACAGGGATTTATGCAAATCCAATTATACTTGGCTTACGAGAACATCAGCATCAAAATTCCACAAAAAGTATTTCTAGTACAAACAGAACCCAAACAAAATACAAAAATCCCCAAGAATGTTACAATGCTATTAAAACAACCAACAACATTTTTTGACAAAAACATTTTCGTATCTGCTTCTATCTAAAATTTAGGTGCCTCACGCTGTTTTGCATTTGTCGAGTTTAAAACCGTTGAGGAGGCGCGACAATGGATGGATTTGACTCAGGTATCCACTACAAACCACAAACAAGAAACTTGAATCTTCTTGAAACAGCCAAACCAAAAAAAAAAAAGAGCAATGAAGGCATAACCCGAAAACTTGGCATCGGCAGCTTTGAGTTTAGTTCTCCAGTTAGTTCTCCTCTCCATCTTAAAGCGCGTCTCTAGTCAAAATTCCTCTGTGACCCACACACCCGTGACGAGAACTGAACTCAAAGCCATTATTTCAGAGCACGGAGAGCCTCGGCAGCTGCACTGCATCGGCGGCGACATCTGCGCGTTGCCCCACAAAAGCACAGAAGCAACCAACCTCCTGGTGACTGTGTAGTCTGTGAAACTTATGTAGCTTAGTAGCTAGATGCAGTCACTAATCAAACTCCTCTCCCTTCTGCTTCCTCTCTCCCGGACAGGGCGTGCTCCAGCTGGGCGACCATCGCGTGTCCATGCAGTATAGCCACACACGCATCTCGGACTGGACATGCATCAAGGTGAGTTTTATCGGAAATGGAAATCGAAAAAGCTTGTAAATAAATTGGTATGATTTCATTTTGCAATATAAACATACAGAAATGCCACAGAAATCGATATGGTTTTAAAATCTCTTAGAATGCGGCCTAAAAGAATGCTACAAAATGTTGATTAATAAATTTTCATACTTTTAGACACCTTTTTTAGTATATCTGATCACAAAAGAGAGCAGAAGAATCAGTGCAGTCAAGTTGTAATTGTGGGGCTAAATTTAGCCTTTATTAGAGTTAAATAGCTAGTTTTGAAGTTATAGCTATTTTTTAGCAATCTTTTTTCTCATATCTAGCCATAGATCGTTAACTTTTCACTCATACAAATGCAGTGTTGGCATGTGACTGTAGTGGTGCGGACCACTTCTGTAGATGTATAGGGATTTTGGTAACCTCCCTGATATTTATGTATGTATATTAATCGCTGATTTAAACAATTTATTTTTATTTAATTTTTATTTTCGTTTCCTTTTCCTTTTTTCTTCTGTTTTCTTTTATTTCTTCTGTTTTTGAAAATACTGACTTTCTGTTTCCATGAATTTCTATGCACATACATACATACATATGTATATTTTTAAGGCGTTGCCACCTCAGTTGATTATTCCTTGCAAAAATTATGGCAACGTCCCAGGATAATAATCAATAAAAGTTTTCGCAAGCTACCTGTTGGCCCCTAAAATAATAACTCGCTTTTTATTGCAAACAAAGTGTGAACATAAACAGTACACTAGAATTCTTGGTTTAAAATGTACTATTAGTTTATTTAGTAATGCTAGAATTGGTTTTTGCTGAGATCTTTGTTTATTTTCGTTCAGTGTGGTGCCAGCAACTTCAAGAGGCGCTACCAGTGCTTTATGTGCAGCTCCCTGCGGGTGGATAGCGAGAACACAGCTTCCGGCAGCAGCGGCGGTGGCGGCGGCGAGGGGATCGAAGAAGTCAGCCGCATCCTCACAAAAAGTATATCCAACATGAGAGCAATCTCTCTTTCAATGCAGTTCTCCCCAGCCAGATCTACATGTGCATAATTCCCCACTAACCTGCCACGCTTTCCCCAATGCAGAGATCATGCTGCGTAACCTGGACGCACTGACTAACGAGGAGGGCGTACTCTGTGCCCTCCAGGAGCACCTGTCCTCCGACCAGGCCAAAACGGTCAGCAAGGTTCTGATCAGCCGGGACACCCTGACCCAGGCGTCGCGGGGCATCTGTTATCTCAATTTCGACACTCTCCTCGATTCGATGAACGTGTACAACGGGTTGACGGCCCTGGATCCACCTCTGACCCTAGATGGAAGGAATGGTGGGTCACTGACCTCCCATTTTCCACCTCCCATTGACCCAATCTCTTGCTTTTGCCCAGTTATAATTTCCTATTGCATGGATCCAGAGAATCGTAAGGTATTGCCAACGCCAGACTCCAGTTCA
>VNJO01012960.1:0-70952 GCA_008042535.1 Drosophila tani | reverse complement strand
GATATTAGTTCCACATTCTTTTGATGCCTTTGAAACGCAATAACTCGAGTTTGTCCGGTGTAAACGTTCATTATGAGTTTTGAGTTAACTCCGATGTCGATAGGTAATTCATGTTAGTGTAAATAGGCTATTAAAAGTCCTGAAACCTTAGTGTAAATAGGTTATTAAAACTCCTGAAGCCTTAATCGTTTTCTAAACAAATCGTAATCAATTTTTATAAAAAAATTTCTACTAGAAATCTCTTGATTTAATATAAATCTTTAACCATTATTTTCTCAAAAATTATTATACCTAAGATACAGATATTATTATAGCTCTACTTTTGGTGTTGGACTTATCTTGGTGTTGGTTCCGCTCGCTCATTTCCCTCCAAGCCCCTAAACCTGACCCCCGCCCCCACCCATCGTCTGATTAATGTATTTCTCCCTTTTTCGACAGGATGGCGGAGCTCCCGTGCTCACGGATGATGTCTCGCTGCAGCTGTTCATGGAGCATCTCAAGAAGCTGGCCGTTTCCACTACGACATAAATCTGATGCAGGATCAAAGGCAATGCAATTACAAATACAAGATATAGCCCACTTATTCCACTTGATCGTCTGTAAACAGAATAAACTATTCAATATATGTTCACTTAAGTTCACCTCGGCTTTTATTTCAAACAAAAAATGCTGTACACGTTAAGCGGAATGAGTTTTCCGTGGGGGCAATAAACAAGGTAACAAATGGAAAAGTAATAACAACTAAAAATACGGATTTATCCGGCGTGTTAGAAGAGATTATGTATTAGAAAAGCTATGAAATATGATGTTTATTTACCTTTACACTTTGTGACACTTTAAACTTGCTTGTCTTTAACTCTAGACTCTTGAAATGAACTTAATAATTACGTATTAACTTTCCTTGAGCACCTAGAGGGGACCTAGAGAGCTCCAAAACAAAATAGAGGTTTCAGCTACACACCGGAATGCCTCACTACTGACTCTCCTCGACCTAAACTATTTGGTACACACTGACTAAAAAACTCGCTCCTCTTTGCTCGTAACCCAACTCAGTTGAGAAACCGTATAGACATCTTCTGATCCACGTCGGTGCGGTCCAGCGCCTTGCAAAAGTCCTCGAACGAGATCTTGCCCTGGCAACACAAGTCGGCCTCCAGAATCGTCCTTTCCGCAATGCTCACCAACTGATCCTGGCTGATATTGGCGCCCACCATCATGTGCAGGATGGACAGGAGCTCGTCCCGGCTAATCACACCATCGTCATCCAGA
Organism: Drosophila tani; assembly: GCA_008042535.1. Classification (NCBI taxonomy): domain Eukaryota; kingdom Metazoa; phylum Arthropoda; class Insecta; order Diptera; family Drosophilidae; genus Drosophila; species Drosophila tani. The sequence goes on along the minus strand of VNJO01012960.1, from coordinate 69,683 downwards.
TCGTACATCTTGAATGCAAACTTCAGCTTCTCCTCTCGGCTATTCAGCTTGCTCTGCTTATTGTCCCTCAGTGGCCGGAAGTGGGCCAGCACGTTCATGAACTGCCTAAAGTTTACTCGGTCATCGTTGCTCTCGGCAAAGAAGGAGTGCACGATCCGCTCGCACAGCGGATTAATGGCCAGCTCGGGGATGCGCATAAGATCCTCCCGGGAGAGGGTGCCGCAATCGTTGCGATCCAGCGAAGTGAAGCGCGAGTACAGCCGCTCAATTTGGTTGGGAGTGACTGGGCAAAAAAGGAACATAAACAACTAATTGTATTTTTCACATTCTTTAGGCAAATTCTACACTTAAACCGAATTTTATTTCTAGAATATAACAATCCTAATTCCAAATAGGTAAGAAAAACCTAAAGTCTATTTTTTTTCCGTGTGTTTTTTGGCTCTTTGAAGACGGCGCAAGTTTCCATTTAGTTGGCCATAAAGTCGGACTGATAAGAGTGGGAAAGGAACCCTTATCAATTTAGCTGATAATAGCTGGTCGAACATTGGATACAAGTTCCAAATGCGGTGGCAATTTCAATTGTTATGCTTATCGCGGCCAGAATATTGAAATTACACGGTCTCGGACACTAGATAATTGCTAGCAAAGCCAATTCCATTGATAGGCCGTGACTTTTGCCCCCTACTCTACTCATAAATCGGTTATACTATATAGATTTCGGTTGCGTCATGCTGGAAGTGCAGGTGCAATGGCAATGCAAATTGGGTTTTCTAGAAGATTATGCCTGTGCATATTCAGGCTGCTTATATTAAACGGCCAGATGGTTCAGGCGCAGTTCTGAATAATTTTTTAGCGGCCTTCACGATATCGGTTTCTTTAATGGTTTTGCCAAACGGTAACAATTGAAATATTCTTGAGGACCAAAAAGCTTTTAGCACTCCAGTGCGATGTTGTTGTTTGCTTTATATCAATATTTATTAATATCTAAATGCGTATTTATTGTGGAACTTCTGGCGGCGGGCTAAATGTTTTGGGGTCGGTCCCACTTTCGAAATTTGAACTCACAGCCAGTTTCCTCCTGGATCTGGGCGATCTCCTCGTTCCGCAGAAACAGCGACGATTTATTGCCCATGATGACGTTGTTCTTGTGCTCTATTTAATTCTTTAAACTTTTCCCACAAGACTCGCGAATGGCATTGATATTCCAAGTTGAGTTCAGACTGCCTGCAGTCGAAATAGCGGGAAAATATCGAAAAAATGATTGCAAAAAAATACCGAAAATTTTTGAATTAGAGATAACACTCCGTAAAGACTATCGAATCAAGTACAACATATTTTACTTTTATTTATTTATTGTTATTCCTGTGATCATATTTTTGATTCCAGCTATATTGCAATTAATAATAATTTAAAAATATCATAAATATATACTTACTACTTCTTATTTTCGGGAAATAAAAAAAATACCGAAAAAATGCGACATATATCGATGCTTCTGCCATCTCCAGCCGCACATCTCTTGTTGTTGTCAAAGAAAATAGCAAACGTTTATTTTGTCGGTTTGAAACCGCTTTGGAGTCATGGACAAGTTAAATTCCACTCTAACGGCAGTCAAGAACCTGCGATCAAATGTGAAGCAGTGCTTCGAGCACTTGGCCGATGGAACCGATGGGGAGGGCGGGGAGGAGAGTCGGAATAAGTTTGTACACGACTTCCAGGAAAGATTTGGAGCCATCAACTCCCAGTTGCGGTGAGTAAAACTGAGATATAAATCCTCGGGAATCCATTTTTAACTCTGTTGGTCCTTTGCAGTGAAGTGGAGCAGCTGATAAATGGATTACAAGTGCCGCCCACAGCGTATTCCCTGGGAAATACGGCTTACCTTGCGCAGGAGACATCTCAGGACCGGCAGGCATTGTATCCGCAACTTGTGAACAGCTACAAGTGGATAGATAAGGTGCACGACCACAGCTTCCTGGCCTTCAACAATCTCAACCAGAATACGCTGAGGCGTTCCTATAACTACTGCTCCCAGAAGCGTCAGCGCCTGCCGTTCTCCTCATTTAACAATGATCCAGAGTGAGTTTAAACAAAATATAATAATTACAAGTGCTATAACTTATTCCCCAGCCACATAGACAAGCTGCTAAGCGAGATCAACACGACGCCACACACCTCGTATCGGATATTCCGCCCGTTCGGCACCAATGCCGTGGCCATTGTGACCATTAGCAATGTGATGAAGGCGGCCATTGTGTTCAAGGGCGTGCTGATCGAGTGGGTGACCGTCAAGGGTTTCGATGAGCCGCTGGAACACGACGATCTGTGGGCGGAGTCGCGCTACGAAGTGTTCCGCAAGGTGCAGGAGCACGCCCACTCCGCCATGCTGCACTTCTTCTCCCCCACCCTGCCCGATTTGGCGGTCAAGAGCTATGTGACCTGGCTGAATAGCTACCTCAAACTCTTCATGGAGCCTTGCAAGCGATGCGGGAAATTCGTGGCCAATGGCTTGCCGCCAACTTGGCGGGATCTGAGGACCCTTGAGCCGTTCCACGAGGATTGCCGTAATTGCTGAGAGCTACGTGTATTTCCCTTGCATATATTTAGTAGTAATAGAGCTGTAAAACTATCGACGCTACTATCGATATTATCGATGGTGTTGTGCTCCGCGTCACTATCGATTGTTCTTTTTCACCATCGATACATCGCGTTAGTAGTTAATCAGTAAATTCGTTCACTTTTTTTATTACATAAAATCTTATAAAAATTATGCCATTTAATTTGGTTTGTTTAAGCAAAGTAATTTTTTTAAACCCTTTTTTTTTTTGTCGATAGTATTGATATTATCGATGGTTTGGATTATCACTATCGAAAATATCGAGTAAGGGCACTATCGATGGTTTTACAGCTCTAAGTAGTAAGTAACTGATAGTTGTAACTTGTATACTTCATTTATTTCAAAAACAAAAAATTATATATTTATTCTGAATGCATGCGCGCGTGTTGATTTTTAGAAATCGCCGCCGCTCGACTGAATAACTACAACGGTTTTAATGCGCTTTATTTATATGGCCAGCAGTGGCAGGCATCTTCACGCCGCGCCTCAGGCACAGGCTCTCAAAGTTGGCGCGCAGAGTGGCGCGTAGCTGCTCCCGCTGACGCTGCACCTGCTCGCTGTGGCACTTGAAGGCCAGCACCACCTCCTGTGGAATGTAATAGGTCTCATCCTCATCCTCATCCTCCTCCTCGTTGTCGTCGTAGTCGTCGAAGTCGTCCTGGGATTGAAAGTAGGGTTTTAATATGAGTTTAAAGACTTATTTTAACCAGGGAATCAAACCGGAACTAGTACCGGAACCGAAACAGAACCGATTGAAATTCAGAACCGGAACCGGAACCGAAATGAATTTGTTTGAGAACCGGTACCGGGAACCGATATTATTATTTAGTTTCGGTACGTACCAGAACCGGAACCGGAACCGAAATACGATTCGGTTTGACTCCCTGGTTTAAAGACTTATTTTAACGAATTTCTAGGTAAAATCTCTCGCTTGACTCACCCACATCTGCAACAATGAAAACTTGTGCTCAAACTGCGACTGATGGCCTTGGAGTAGAAACTCAGAGACGTAGCTATTGCCAGACGTCGTCAATCCGAGCAGGTCCTCATCGTGGGCCTCGTCGTGGTTGCACAGCCCGTCCGAACAGGACACCTCCGAGCCCTCCGGCGACGAGACCACGCTGGATGTGCGCGAGTCGGCGTGCGAGGTGGGATCGCTGCCGTAACCAGAGTCGCGCACATCCTGTTCGCAAGGACAGTTGGGAATGGGGGCCAGGCAATCCTCGCATTTGGCCGCGACGCTCGACGAGATGCAGCTGGCCACGTCCAGGTGATCGTGATCGTCGTCCAGGGGCTGCTGCTGGCTGCTTCTAGCCTGCTTTTGTGCTCCTCCGCCGGTCCTTTTGGGTGCCGCTGCTGGCTGCTTCTGCTTCTTTTTCTTCGATTGCTTCTTCGGTTTCGATTTCGTTGGATTGGACGTGGGTACCTGGTGAGGCGCCTCCAAGACAATGCCATCATCGTCCGCTCCCGGATCGCTTTGCCCGACTTTATCATCATCCTTTTCCTGCTCCTCCTCCTCCTCCTCCTGCTCGAGCTCCACTATCTCCAGCTCCATCGATTCCTCCTCCTCCTCCTCCTCATCGTCGGACTCGTTGGCCTCCTCGGCATCCTCACACTGCCGGTGCAGCAGGTTGTTCTTCTTCTCATCCTTCTTCTTCTTCTTCTTGAGCTTCTTCTGCTCGCGCTTGAGCTGCTTGGCCCGCTCCGCCCGGCTGATCTCCTGATAGAGCAGCTCCAGGTTGCTAATGCCCTGCTTTTGCTCCACGAACGTGTCGAAGCTGCGGCAGAGAGCATGGACGCCCACAGCGGCCAGCACTTGGCATGCCCGCTCCTCCTCGCGCAGATTCACATAAATTCGACGCAGCCGCTCGTACATAATCATTCCCACGCAGGTCAGCACTTCCTCCTGGGCAATCTCCAGCGTCTTGGCGTGGCGTTCGCGCAGTTTCGAGTAGCTGCCGTTCACCTCCGGCTCGGCGCGCTTGATCAAAGCGTCCAGGAACTCAATCTTGTTGGTGTTCACATGGATATGCTGGTCGGGCACACACTTGCGGATGTGGGCGTACAACTGAGCGGCATAGCCTTTCTCCTTGGCCGATATCTCGCCAATGAGTATTTTATAGGCGCGCTCAATCTAAAAGAAAAACGAAAAAACAGCATAAAAAAGGTTTAAAAATAGATCAAGATTGTTCCATTGAGTTATAAATAGACGACATGTGGCTAGATATTCCCGGGTGTTGATGCTGGCCAAGAATATGCTCTCTGCTCTCTTTATTCTCTTACCTTTGTACGACAGCCGGAACAGAACTTGTGCTTCTTCAGGTAATTCTCGAGCACATCGTGCAACTCCTTCGTCTCAATGATGGTGAGCTCGTTGCGACAGTTGCTCTTCATGGCGGACCACACCTCGCGCCACGTCTCCGAGAAGGGTTTGGCGCGGAAGGCATCGAGGGAGTGGAGAACGCATCGCGTCTTGTTGCGCAGCTTATTATCCAGCAGATTGTTGAGCACCTCGTGATGCCGATAGAGCAGCGTGCCCAGGGCCTGCGGCGTCTTCAGCTTCTCCTCAACGATGCCCAGCGTGTTGGTGGGTCTTAGCTCCAGAGGATCCAGTGTGCGGTGTCCCGACTCCGTCAGCTGATGGAACAACCGCTCCACACGCCGCCGACAGCCGACACACTGCACGCACTGATTGAGAATGGCCATGAAGCTGGCGCAGTCAATCTCCAGCGATTGCCGGCGTTCGGCCTCTGTGAGCAGTTTGAATTTGCGCGAGAATTCCTCCAGATCCCGGCCGCGGATCATCGGACTATCGATAACCAGTCCTTTGCTGTTCAGGTCCATTAGCATCTGAAAGATACACGAGAGAGGAGAGGGGAGAGTTAGAGACAGCAGGGAGAGGGGGAGAGAGAGCGACGGACGGACTGCATACAAACAGGTTCTTCCGGCTGCTGCGCCTCGTTGTTGTTATTGCACACTTCTCGATGAACAACATGGCGGCGGCAGCGGCGGCGGTGAGAGGGAGAGGGGAGTTGTGGGTGGCAAGAATCATAGCTCAAGATCCCCCCCCCCTCAATACAACAACACCAACAATACATCATCACTTATGTACATATAACCCATCATGTTATGAAAGTTTTTGGACCAAGTGCACACGCACACACGCACGCCGCACATAAGAAGGCGTACATGTGTGGGTTCACTTTTTTGGATGGCCGATGGCCTTAGCTTACATATAGCGAGAAATTGGTGCGGGTGGGTTAGTGTAATAATGCTCACCATTAATTTATCGCCAGCCACCAGTGGCAAATTCCTGCGGCCAACGTAACCGGAGTCATCGTCGTCCGTGTTGTAGACCTTTGTGAGTCTCGCCATGATTGCAAGGCAACGGCACAAGGCAAGGCAATAGAGCAGGCACTTTACTCAGACACAGACACTTTTCTCCAGAGGTACGGGTACGGTTGAAGGAAGGAAACGGGGGGGATCAACGGGAATGCGTCACCAGCACAAGGATCAACAAATAGTAATGACAACTATCTCCACAACAATTGAGTACGTTCGGTTCTCTCGAGATCGGTAGAAGTATTTCTTTTTATTTCAAACACGTAGTAGTCGGTCGGTCCGGTCGCCATTAAAGAGAGCAGGGATGCTAGCGATAAAAAATACCACCTGACCCAGTGCTGAGCATATACCAGATTTCCACTACTCAGTATTTTCTTGTTTATCGTTAGAACTGATTCGGTGTTTCCACTAAAAGCGGCCTCTACTGCCGATTTTCTAAGACATAAACAAATTCCTTTTAAAATTATTCATATTTAGTAAATACATTACATAACCCGAAATAAAACGGAATTATTTGGTTTTATTATATAAAATATTTCTACCTCATAGAAATGAACAGAAAATTTGTAGAAAAACTATTATAGGTTGTTCTTTTTAAACAAAAATTTATCTACCCCGAGATATGGAAAATGTTAATGATAGCTGAATTATGAAGATTTCTCACGTGATCCTTGCAATGTCCTTGAAAAAAAATTGATACTAAAATTTTTCGGCATTGATCCCAAAAATGTTAAATTGATTTTTGTTTCAACTTCTTTACCAGTTGCCTAGTATAATTTACTAATTTGTATAATTCCAGGCATATATTAACTTTATCTTGCCCAAGTAGTAATAAAAGGGATAAGATCGATCGAGGTGCTAGACAAGTAACAACAGTTTGAAAACCAACTATCGATAAATCCGATAATAGCTACAGCCTTGCCAGATCGAGGCAAATGTAAAGCAACAACCAATAATAAATGAAGCTAAACTGGCCTTTTTCTATTTCAAAGCTTAACTTTCCAATTATTGGATTATTTTTCAATATTGCTTAATAAAATTATAACAACTTGGCTTGGAAAATAGCTGCAATTCCCACTCGCCGCAAGTTTCCTATTTATCCCGCAAATTCATCAATCGAAAAACGATAAGCCTAGTGGAAAAATAGCAAGATTGGCATCACTGACAACAACGCCGCCTGCCACAGGAATTTTTTTAGCGCGTTGACGGACAGATCTGTGAAAATCCATCGAACTTCGTGTGGAAATATATTAAATCTCTCGATTCAAGGGCCATTGGGACATTTAAGCCATGTCGCATCACTACGTGGTGACGGCGCAGAAGCCGACGGCGGTTGTTGCCTGTTTGACCGGTAAGAGAAGAGCGTTGGATTAAGAAATACCTTTGATTTGGTTGGCAAACAGAAAACAAGCGTGTTTTTGCCGGCCGCCAAGATTACACAAGCTGTGATTCTACAATATGCTTCCAATATCTTGTATCGACAGGCAACTTTACTTCGCCCACGGACCTCAATCTGATAATCGCGCGAAACAATCAGGTGGAAATCGATCTGGTCACGCCGGAGGGCCTGCGTCCGCTCAAGGAGATCAACATAAATGGCACCGTTGCGGTAATGCGCCACTTCCGTCCGCCGGACGGCAACAAGGATCTGCTCTTTATTCTCACACGTCGCTACAATGTCATGATCTTGGAGGCACGCATGGTCAACGACGTGATCACCGTGGTCACCAAGGCCAATGGCAATGTGTCGGACCCAGTGGGTATTCCGTCGGAGGGAGGCGTGATTGCCGCCATCGATCCCAAGGCGCGCGTTATAGGCATGTGCCTCTATCAAGGCTTATTTACCATTATACCGATGGATAAGGAGGCCAGCGAGCTAAAGGCCACCAATTTGCGGTAAGTATTTAATTATTTTAACATTTTAAACGTTATTTATATATTTTTATATGTGCAGCATGGACGAGTTGAATGTCTACGATGTGGAGTTTCTGCACGGCTGCCTTAATCCCACCGTCATTGTCATCCACAAGGACAACGATGGCCGGCATGTGAAGTCGCACGAGATTAACCTGCGCGAGAAGGAGTTCATGAAGATTGCCTGGAAGCAGGACAATGTGGAAACGGAGGCCACCATGCTGATTCCGGTGCCTTCGCCCATCGGCGGAGTGATTGTAATTGGCAGGGAGTCCATCGTTTATCACGATGGAAGCAACTATCATGCTGTGGCGCCGCTCACCTTCCGCCAGAGCACCATCAACTGCTACGCCCGGGTGGACAGCAAGGGCTTGCGCTATCTGCTGGGCAACATGAACGGGCAGCTGTACATGCTATTCCTGGGCACCTCGGAGACCCAGGGCAAGGGCATAACCGTAAAGGACATCAAAGTGGAGCAGCTGGGGGAGATTTCCATACCAGAGTGCATTACTTACCTGGACAATGGGTTCTTGTACATTGGCGCCCGTCACGGAGACTCGCAATTGGTGCGTTTGAGCTCTGAGTCCATTGATGGCTCCTATGTCATACCCGTGGAGAATTTTACGAACCTCGCGCCCATACTGGACATTGCTGTGGTGGATCTGGATCGTCAGGGCCAGGGCCAGATCATCACGTGCTCGGGCAGCTTCAAGGATGGTTCGCTGCGCATTATTCGCATTGGGATTGGGATCCAGGAGCATGCTTGTATTGACTTACCCGGCATCAAGGGCATGTGGTCCCTGAAGGTGGGCATCGATGACAGTCCGTATGAGAACACCCTGGTGCTGGCCTTTGTGGGACACACGCGGATTCTAACCCTCTCTGGAGAGGAGGTGGAGGAGACGGAGATATCGGGCTTTGCCAGCGATCTGCAAACCTTTCTCTGCGCCAACGTGGATCACGATCAGCTCATCCAGGTCACCTCGGACAGTGTGCGCCTGGTGAAGAGTGGCACCAAGGCCATGGTGGCCGAGTGGCGTCCCGATGGCGATCGCTCTATTGGTGTGGTATCCTGCAACACCACACAGATTGTGGTGGCCTCCGCACGCGACATCTTCTATATATTAATCGAAGATGGGAAGCTGGTGGAGAAGTCCCGCAAGACGCTGGCCTATGAGGTGGCCTGCCTGGACATAACCCCACTAGATGAGACGCAAAATAGCTCGGATTTGGTGGCCGTGGGCCTGTGGACGGATATATCGGCTGTGATCCTATCGCTGCCTGATTTGGAGACCATTTACACCGAGAAACTGAGTGGAGAGATCATTCCCCGCTCTATTTTGATGACCACCTTTGAGGGTATCCACTATTTGCTCTGTGCCTTGGGCGATGGTTCCATGTACTACTTCATTATGGACCAGACCACGGGCCAATTGACGGATAAAAAGAAGGTTACTCTTGGAACGCAGCCCACCACGCTGCGCACCTTCCGCTCCTTTGCCACAACGAATGTGTTTGCTTGCTCCGATCGTCCCACTGTGATTTACTCGTCCAATCACAAGCTGGTCTTCTCCAATGTGAACCTGAAGGAGGTGAATCACATGTGCTCGCTGAATGCCCAGGCCTATCCCGATAGCCTGGCGCTGGCCACCAAGAACTCGGTGATCCTCGGAACCATCGATGAGATCCAAAAGCTGCATATTCGTACAGTGCCGCTGGGCGAGGGACCGCGCCGGATTGCCTATCAGGAGGCATCGCAGACCTTTGCTGTGTCCACGCTCCGCATCGATGTCCATGGCAGGGGTGGGGCCAAGCCCTTGAGGAACAGTGCCTCGACGCAGGCCCAGAATATTACCTGCAGTTCGAATATATTGCCCAAGCCGGGTGGGGGAAACTCCACGGCTGCCAATGCGGAGGTGGGCCAGGAGATTGACGTACACAACCTGCTGGTGATTGACCAGAACACCTTTGAAGTGCTGCACGCCCATCAGTTTGTGGCTCCGGAGACTATATCTTCGCTGATGTCCGCCAAGTTGGGCGATGATCCGAATACGTACTATGTGGTGGCCACATCGCTGGTCATACCCGATGAGCCGGAGCCCAAGGTGGGCAGGATCATCATTTTCCACTACCACGACAACAAGCTCACCCAAGTGGCTGAGACGAAGGTGGATGGCACCTGCTACGCCCTTGTGGAGTTTAATGGCAAGGTGCTGGCTGGGATTGGCAGCTTTGTGCGTCTGTACGAGTGGACCAACGAGAAGGAGTTGCGCATGGAGTGTAACATTCAGAACATGATTGCCGCATTGTATCTAAAGGCCAAGGGGGACTTTATCCTGGTGGGGGATCTCATGCGCTCCATTACGCTGCTGCAGCACAAGCAAATGGAGGGCATATTCGTGGAGATTGCGCGCGACTGTGAGCCCAAGTGGATGCGGGCCGTGGAGATACTAGACGATGACACCTTCCTGGGCTCCGAGACGAATGGCAACTTGTTTGTGTGCCAGAAGGATAGGTTTGTCTACTAATATAAGGTAAATATATATTTTGTATAATATTTTATCTAACTTTTAGTGCCGCCACCACGGACGAGGAGCGTCAGTTGCTGCCGGAGCTGGCTCGCTTCCATCTGGGCGATACTGTCAACGTTTTTCGTCACGGCTCTCTGGTGATGCAGAACGTGGGCGAGCGCACCACTCCGATCAGTGGCTGTGTGCTGTATGGGACCTGCAATGGAGCTATTGGCATTGTGACCCAAATACCGCAGGACTTTTACGACTTTTTGCACGGCCTGGAGGAGCGCCTGAAGAAGATCATCAAGTCGGTGGGCAAAATCGAGCACACCTACTACCGCAATTTCCAAATCAACACCAAAGTGGAGCCCAGCGAGGGATTTATCGATGGAGACCTGATCGAGAGCTTCTTGGATCTAAATCGCGAGAAGATGCGCGATGCTGTCCAGGGACTGGAGGTAGATAACTCTTAGATCTTTGTAAAATCTAAAATTAATTAAATTTTCCCTTTGCAGTTGACCCTGAATGGCGAGCGAAAGAGTGCGGATGTGGAGGATGTCATTAAGATAGTCGAGGACCTCACGCGCATGCATTGAAGGCCCTCTCTCTGTATATAAGTATTGGAAACAAAAAAGGATTACTTTCACCACACACACGAATAACTTGAATGTACATGAAACTTTGATACCATGTATCCCCCTGATTTAACACCATAAATGGTTCTCTCTCAAAACTATTCCTTCTAACAGCTGCGACCGTCGTTCTGTTCGGCATTTCTCGAGTTCCTCGTTCGTGTTTCTGCCCCGATAAACAAAAAAAAAACAAAAGAAAATATTGACAACAAATGTAGCAAAGAAAATAAATTGTTAAAGTGCGCGGCACGCGCTCTTTCAAAGTTGCGCCACAGTCACTAAATAATTTAATAAAAAGCATACATTTTTAAATGGGTTTACTTGGGCTCTCTGGTCTTACTTTCAGGGTTGCCAGAAGTGGTCACACTGGCCCTGGGACTGTACTTTTTGGGATTTTTCTATTAGCTGCCGAACAGAACGATAAAAACCACAAAACGAATTATTTAATGAATTTAATTTATTCATTCATTAAATGAGTCATTTTGTGGTTTTTAAATAAATTTAATTTATTTAATATTTAATTTTGTGGTTTTTATGGATCAACCCTTGGCACAAATCTGTGTTTTCTCTGAGATTTGAAGGTTTTTCAACAAAAACGCCTAATGTCGATGCTCACAGATGCTTTCTATTGATATTTTCTCTAAATCTGGCGACATCAGCTTGATTTGATTTTTTTAAAGCATATATTTTCCTCGCCTTACATTGGTAAAAAAATAATAAAAAATAATGGGCTAAAAATAATAAAGACTCCCTCAGTATATATTATTTTTCCTATAATAGAAATATATAATAGAAATATAGTCGTTTTTGAATTTGTCCCTTACTTTTAATGGCCTTGAAAAAGAAGATATATTAACAAATAAAGTGTACTTAAAAAAACATTTAAAAAGCTGTTTTATGAAACTTTATTTAATCTTTGAGGTGGTCTAAACGGAAGAGCTATTTATTTATTTATTTATAAAGAGTTAACAAATAATTAAAATCATAAACTAGCAAAGATGTGGAGCAATGGCTACGTGTGGCCTTCAGCTCGGTAAGAGTTAATCTATCTAAAATACATTTCAACAATCAAACGCTCTTTATAATATTTATTTAAAAACGAAAGAAATAGAAACATGCATTTTAGGGTAATTAAATATTGTTTAGCTTAAGGCCTCGAAGCTATAGCTAAGTCTTAGTTCGACTGCACATTTTACATGGCAGCCAAACAGAATATAAATAAATAAACTATTGAAATATATATTGAAAGTCGATCTGGGTCTGCAAAATTCTTTGTAGATGTTAGATATTAAGGAATAAAAAAAAAAACATTTAAAAGGACAGCCGAATATATAATTTGCTACACATTTAGGATAAGAAGTAATAAAAGAAAAATCCAATATAAATTGAGTTATTCCCGGAATGAAAATCCCTTGGCTAATACCTTTTGGCACACCGCACGCATGCGCAGCGTAGTCTGTCCACTTACCGGCCACTGGGCACGTCCAACTCGATCCGCCAGGAGTAGGAGGTGAGCGTGATGCAGGGGTGGTGCGGCGGCATTGGCGATTCATTCATTAATACACGCACACACACCGACGCCAGACCCAACGGGAAGGCGGCTGGAATGTTGCATGTTCAGCCACCACCGCGCGACACCAGCAACTTTCCAGTGAAGGGATTGAGAGGGTCAGAGTGTGTGTGCGTGTGTGTACCAGATGGGGTGTATCTGTGTGCGAGATGTATCTGTGTGAGAGTGTGCCTGCGCACTCGTCGCGCCTCCACATCACTTGCCGTTGTTGCTGCTGCTGCGATGATGTTGCCTCCGCCGCCGCTGCCGCTGCTGCTGCTGCTGCCCCCAGTTACTGCAGGCTGAGCTCGGTCCATTTGGTAGTCATTCGTTCGCAGCCTGCTCGCTGGTTCAGCTGCGCGTCCACGCCGTCTGCTCGGAATCCTGGATATTTAGCTTCTCGTGCCTAAAAGTTACAACAACAAAATAAATAAGAAAAAAAGCAAATGAATAATACAAATACCTAAAGTTAAAAACAAAAGGAGCAAAAAACACAATTGCTAACAAATAGCGAAGCTCGTTAATAATTCCAGTAAACGGGATCGTTAAAACACAAAAAAACCTACATATATATTCCGCCAAACATAAAACTCGCTCGGCCGCAGCACATTTAAATTTATTTATTTTCACATCGATGGCAGCATTCCTCGGTTGAAAAGCGCCTTAATATTATTATTTGCTCGGAACCGGAGCCGGAGCCGGAGCAGGAGCTGGAGCCCTTCCAATTGGGATTATATCGACGTTGGCCAAACTGCAACATTACCAGCGGCAAAACGGATAGCTGCCCGAGGTGAGTGAGAGATCCCCAAACGGATGACGCGCACACAACCCTTCGCAGAAGGAACCTTCCGTCCTCCACATAAACAAAAATATTATAAAAACCAGCGAGCAAGTGAAATTCAATGCGAATTGTGTTTTGTGTTTTGTGGGGGAAAAGGCATTTGAAAAACATATGTAAGGGAACAAAGAACCCATCGCCATCGAGGGCATGTCACCGAGTCTCTGTAATACGACGCCCACAACTCCGACAATGCCGTCGGCGGAGGTTACTTGGTTTTTGCGCCGTCGCCTCAACGTCGTCGTTGTCCCTGGCAAAGAATCAGAGAACTGATTGTTTAGCAACAATAACAATTAAACCAAAATAATAAAAACCCAAAAATGAAAAAAAAAAAACAACGAGAGGGAAACCATAAACCATAAACGCACCACTGCCGAAAACAAATATTCCGCGGCCCCACCGAAAGACTTTTTATAATTATGAAAAGGAAAATCAGCAAATCGAATTGCACTAAAAGTGTCCCCTCTCGGTCTCAGTCTCCGGATCCCTGATCCCGCGGTTCCCAATTCCAGACGCTATGGTCATCAGCCTCGGTTTTCTGCAGAATCCGCTGCAGTCCCCATTAAGCCCAAGTCAACGGATCTTTCAGTTTTGCTTAAGGCCTCTTCTTAGGACTTTTATTTGTCTGAATCTCGATCTGGCTGCCAGTATTTTGGGAAGCTTTAGACTTAAATCCTTATGTAATATCGTTTTACACGATACTTGTAGTGTTGGTATTTAAAAAGATAATAATTATATCGATGGTGAAACTATTTCTTATAATACAGAAACCTTTAAAATCTTCTTTGATAGTTTCTAGAATTTCCACTTCGGTGGGAGTTATATTTGCTTTAAGACAGAAGTAATCGCTGTTCATCTTCATTTTTATATTGTTAAATTTTAATTTATTTAAGTCCTATCATTTCTATGACAATTCAGAAGAATAATAAGGAGAATGGAACTATTAGTAGTAGTGATTACAAAACCCCTTTTGCATTACTTATTTCGTTGAAAATAACGATGAAACTGATATAAAATAAATTAAGGGGAGTTTGCAGATGATAAGTTCCAAAGAATTGTTTATATTTATATCAGGGGTGCCTTAAAAGTCGCGGAGGATTAAAAAACAATTGGAATTGTGCCAAAAAGTACACTAGACAATATCACACCTATTTTTAAAAATAATTTTTTCATGATCTTGAGACCTACATCTTTTCAATGTATAGTTTAGGATCCCTTTTTCTGGAGTAAATTAAACAATTCTGTTGTTCTTGATTTAACTTACTCCCAAATAAGTTATTTATTTCTTTAAAGGTTGTGTGCTTGACAATGATTACTTAAGATATATCTTATATACATATATGTATATATATTAAACCAATTTTCTACAGATACATATGTGAAAGACATATGTAAAGACTACCTTTGTTAGGCAGCTGAAATTAAAATACATGAAAGTATTCTTTATATGCTCGAATTATTTTTGTTCAATATAACAACCCAATTTTAATTTTTAGATATTTTTATATATCTAGTTATAAATACAAAATATAGTTTTCTGTATACGACCCTGTATTCATACCTTTTCAAACCAAAAATAATATTTAGGAAATTCCCATTTGAAAATATATAAACATAAATTCCCAGTCACTTCACAAATCTCCTTAGAAAAGGAAAGTTTCCTCCCCGAAAATGTGCTTAAACAATGAAGAAAACGAAGTGAACAACTCTGTCAGGCCAAATCGTAAAATACAACCAAGTCGGAGTAAGGTCTCCCTCCGTCGTTGACGGTCCCCAACTAGAGTTGCCGAGACAGTATGCGTTTCAGGTTTAATGTAGAATATGCAAATTGCGCGTAGCTGATTTGCATTTATGGCAAAAATAATAACTAATAATCTGGCAGAGAGGGGGAGCCGGGGATGGAAGGGCGGCGAGGAAGCGAGACGCAGATGGCTATGGCAATGAATACGGAGATGGACCGATACGGATACGGCGGCCAGGCGACAATGACACACGAGATATGTGCGAGAAATTTACTATAATACTTCCAGGAAGGCAGAAAGAGAGTGCCGACCGAAAGGCGTAAAGCTCGGCGTGTAAACAAAACAGCATTCGGCTCGGTTTTGGACATTGGTCGCTGGGCCCCGAGAAGTGACCATGACGGGTCGCCACCTTCAGCTCCAGCTCCCCAGCTCCTCAGCTCCTAAGTTCCCCGTCTCATGTCTATCAGCTGCAGCTCCAACTCCACTCCGCACTCGAAAAGGTGTCGCGCGCCAAGCAAATTAGCGGGTGTGTCCAATTCGAAAACGAGCCTCGCATTCTGCTTCTCGGGAGGAAGGATGTCCTAAAACTCAGGCACACATTTAGGCACTAACAGAAAAGTCGTTTATGGAAAAGGGAACAATTTATAATTATGATTTTTAAAGGTATTTATAAAGATTTAAATAGGATTTAGGAACATGTTGAACTGGCCAAATATGATATTATTGATTAGGAAAGTTTTAAAGGTGATTTTATGGGAAAGAAATAAAATCTGGATCTTATATAGTATATATTTAATATTTTCTTAACTTAATTAAATAAAATCTAATTATAATCCTTTGAGGATACATAGAAATAAATACAACATAATGGGAAACTTTCTATAATTTCTAAAACTTTATTTGGAAGCTCTGAAGGTTTATTTCTCACTTTAAAAATTAATTACTTAATCCTTATGAAACTTATCTATAATGAAATTTTGGTGACCTCCTAAATACACATTTTTCCTATGTGTAACCCCATCAGCATGTGTCTGTCTAGGCGCGGTTCCTTTGTCACGTGAAATCAAATCAGGCATTACAATTTCACGCTCAATCGCCAATGTAATTGAGCCGCACAGCCGTCCCTGTTCCGAATCCTTGCATCGCTTAAGTGCCTAAGGTTGGTCCAACTGCCGCCACTACGTCTGCCGCAACAAAATCCAATTGGTTGACATTGCCCGGCCATGAATCCGGGATCACATAGCCGCTTATCCGGTCGCCCCCCCAGCTTCCGTGGAAGTAAAATGGCAGTCAAGCGTGGATGGCAGCTGGAGCAACAGTTAGAGCATTTTCACACCCAAAATCGAAAACTATATTTATATGTACACTGCTGAAATATTTTTCTAATTTTTATCACCAATTGTTAATGTCTTAATTTATGCGGCAACACGAGTTCCTCAGGCCTGGCATACATTTTAAGAGGGACAATCGGTCTCGGGATAGTCCTCCTCGCCACATGTCCTGTGCTCATTGTTTGGCTCACGTTCCCGTGTTGATATCGAATTGGTTCGATCTCAGAAGCAACTTTGTTTCCAAGTGAACAGCAGCAGCGGCGAGTAATAGCTGAGATCCTGGATATATTGTTGTCCTCTCTGGGTCGCTATCGGATAACAGGCCCGCATACACGGTTCGATGTCTGCGCATCCTTGGCGCTTCGAAACTTTAGTCTTTTTTTATTCTCTTTATGAAAGAAGGGTTTAAGATTTTTGTGCCGAAAATATGGGAATCTCCAGTGTCCGATGAGGAGGACATGCATGTGAATATTATGCCATCATCGAACGTCTTAAGATATGCATCTAGACCTGTGGGTTTGACTGACATGTGAGCATGGCCAAGTCGAGGGTTGATGCCCCTAGACTTAGGGACTATTTGGAAATGTATTTTCCTCACACGCTTGTCTAAGAGGTTTTAGGAGGAATTATTATAATAAAAGCCTGAGGAATGTTGAGGGAAATGAGATTTATATTATTTTCGCTTCAATTTGTATCTTCTTTTTAGCTGAAAAAATCGTATTAATTAGGTAAAACCTTTGTAAAGATCGGCTTTTCCCTGGCCCGTTAACATTTGTACGGCGCCAGTGCCAAGTGAATCACTACTGCTCACAATCTTAGACGAGAGGGACTATAAATAAGAAGAATATTTAACATTTCTGCACGTTGAGCCAAGATAATGAAAGATGTTGCAGTTGCAGCGCAGGCAGCTCTGCAGCTCTGCAGCTGAGGGCGCAAAATTTTGCTGCGCGTGCAAGAAATTATGAACGTCATATGCGATTAGCTCATCGACGCCAGCAGCAAAAACAAACAAATAACAAAGTCAAGACAGAAGCCGAAATATTGTAAGACACAACACAAAAACCAGTGGCAGCTGAAAAAGGCATTATCGGGGCAGCGGCGACAACAAATCGGCAACACGTGCCAAGCCAGCCGGCTGACAAGTGCCAAAAGATACACTCGCTCACTATTCGTGATCGATCAATGAATGAATCGCGTAAAGTCCAAAATACGATACGATGACAACAAATTATGACAAATCATAAATAAAGCCTTTCCTGGGAATTGTAGAGGCATTTAAAACAAAAGGAGCACTAAAGCCCTGAATAACTTCCATTTAAAAGCCACTCAACTTAATTTTAACTACTATTTTTGATGGAAAAGAAAGATAAAAGTACATAGGTTAGGTATTCCCCATTATTTTACTACCTTATATTCTTCTAAATTTATTTCTTTAATTTTTATTGTCAAGGTATTAATACCAAATGGTCGTGAATGGGTTAAGTGCTGATCAAAGCTCTGCTTATGCTCTGAAGGGGTCAATTGTTGGGCTTGTATAACTTTTATTATAACTGGCGTCGCCCTCCGATTTTTTGACTGAACTCAGCAAATGTCGCGAAGAAAGTAAAGTCGCTGCGATTCGGGTGAAATGCAACACTTTTTGCCAACGCCGCACAAGTCAGGGTCGCCGCAGCGGTTTTTGTTTGTTTATTTTCACCAGCTCTGTGACATTGTCCGCGGCGAAGGCGACATTGGAACCCCAAGCCCAGCCCAGCTCGGGCCAGAGCCAGAGCTGCTGCTCTCAATTATGCATTTCGCCAAATCCAATCGAAAGTGAACTTCGTCGGATCGGAGAACCCAGTGACTCGGGCCGAGAAAAGCTGAGCGGAGCGGCGTCGTCGGCGCTGGCGGTTGGAGCGTTTTAGTTGCGGTCAGCTTAGTGTTGGATCAAGTCGCACTGCACCCAGTGACCAAGTGGTGGTTGTCGTCTTCGTCGCTGTTGTTGCCCCGGTTCGGTTGCCCCCTCGTCGTTGAGCGCGTTTTATGTGGCATACGATTTACGATTTCGTGGACGTTTCGCCGCACCATCTTGGCCCGCGTCTCCAGCCAGCGATGCAGCCTGCACTCTCGGCAGCCGACCGCTTATGAGATGGATCCAAAAAGTAATAATCAACAGTCCATCAGGAATAACCAGTGCTGCACATAGAGAAATTTTTCAAAATTGTGCATTTTAAGTTTGATTTGAATCATTTTGGTTTTTTAAAAAGTGTTTTGAACTGGAAAATTATATTTAAAAATGTACCAAAGTATTGGGGTTTAAAAACTAGGATTCCCTGAGAGTAGATTCCGAAAAAAATATATTTTTACTGACTGCCTTTGGGCTTTTACAGCAATTTTCAATTTTCATAATACAGATATCCTTTTCCCATTTTTTCGCAGTCTGAAATACCTCTAAAAATTATTCAATTATTCTTTATTGTAATATTTTGAAGATCTATTTTTTTCCCGTGTGCTGCAGCTGCAAAGTGTTTGTTTTTACAGTCTCGGAACTCTTGTTTTTTTTTTTGCTTCTGTTGTTCTCCTCGTTTTTTTTTTTGTTTGCAAATGGTAGCCACCGAAAATGATTTGTTTTGTCTGCCCGGACGACAGGCCACTCGGTGGAGCGAGCTGGTGGAGGTGGTGGTGTCCCTTGGCTTCTGGTCACCGCTCTTGCCTCCAACTGCCTTCCTTCGCTTTGTGGAAAAGTGCATTTGCAAGGGTGTTGGTGGAATATTAAATTACAATTTCAGTTGTAAAGCGTGTCACAAGTTGTTCCTTTTTTGTCTTTAGAAGGGGCAAAGGAAAATGCATAATTACTCGCAGATTATGTGGAAATATAAATATTTGAAATCATCAGAACTTAATCATTTTGGAAGATATTAAAAGATTATTTGTTATATAATTATTTTTTCTGCTTACAAAATATTTGAATTTTCTTTAAAAATATTTGAAGTAAAAAAAAATACAAGAAGTTTTAAATTTTAAAACAAAAAGAACATATGGCATAAAAATATTAAATTTTTAACAATTTTTATATAGACATAATAACAAATGTTTTATTTTTCGTCAAATTACGTGTGTACACATTTTTTTTTTTTATAACTTAAACTCTTTTAAAATATACCCTTAAATTTAAAAAATCTTAAATAATACAACTATCTAAATATGTTTGGGGTTTTTTTTCATTAACAAGATTATTATTAACCACCCTTGAAAGTTTTTTGAATAAGAAAATTCATATTCCCCTTCTCTGTCTCATAAATTTATTATGATTTTTCAAAAAATATAAATTAAACCTCCTTATAATTATTGCAGATCTTAGATCTTTAAATATTTATCATTCAGTATCATTATATAAGAAGTTTACCCGTGACTTTTATTTGTTTGCTGACTTTAATTCGTTTTCTTGAGTACATATTTATGGACGCCTTTATTTCCTGCTAAACAATTTCAAATTAATGTAAAATACATAAAATTTACGCTTTTATGGAGGTTATTAAAATGTTACACATTAACTAAAAGGGGAAATTCCATTTTTACGAGTCGTTGACGACAAAACGAAACAAATATGGCGACTTTATATTCCAGGCACCAATACGAACGGAAGTGACATAACTGACATTGAATTTTGACAAGCGGAAGAGACAATACATATGTCTGCATGTATGTATGTAGTGGTGAGCGTGGGCTTCTGAAAAAAAAGGGGAAGCCACAAAAAAACAGTATGAAAAGAACTCAAAACGATTGTCTGTTCAAAAAAAAAGGGATACAACAAAAAAAGAAAGCTCGAATGCCTGAGATTTTCGCTAATGGAGTGTAACAGCCCACACACAGACACTCTCTCCTCGCACAGACAGACGCACACACAGGGACAGCATCGAAAACAAAATGAAACTCAAATAACAATTATTAAGGCGTTGCCAGACAAGCACACAACAATTATGTGAAACTGTGTGTGTGGGCGGAGCGGTGGCGCGATACAAACTCAAACTGAAACACTAACACAAACGTAAACAAGCGCACACACACACCGATGCCAGCCAGTTCCAGTTTCCAGGGCTGCCAGTCAGCCAATGGGAAAATGTTGTTGCCTGCGCGCCTCGGTGTGCGTGTGTATTTGTGTAACGCCGCTCTTCCGCTCTCGTTGCGCACTGTTGTTGTTTGCCGGAGAGG
Source organism: Drosophila tani (assembly GCA_008042535.1). Classification (NCBI taxonomy): domain Eukaryota; kingdom Metazoa; phylum Arthropoda; class Insecta; order Diptera; family Drosophilidae; genus Drosophila; species Drosophila tani. Next base: position 49,014 of record VNJO01012960.1, on the reverse strand, counting down.
GTGGCTGCTTGGCGTCCGTTAGTGTGTGTGTGTGTGCGAGTCGGAAAACCAGTTTTTACCCCCACCTCCGAGGGCGCTGCTGTTACACTGAGCAACCGAAACAGAAAACAGCCACAAAAGCAGCGCAGCCGTAATGCAACGGTCGGTGAATGAACCAGGCACAGTGGATTTAATAGCTGGATTTTTTCTATTATAGGGATTTATTCCGTTGAAGCTATTCTTATAACTATTATCGTTGTCTACATTTAAATTGTAAAGGTTTTTCCTAAAAGTTTTACTGAGAAATTGTTTAAAAGATGCTTTTACTTTGCGGGAATCTATCAAATTCATAAACAATGTAGAAGTTAAAAACCGTTGTCTTCATTTTTGAGATCTCCATTTTATGACAGATTGTTTTACAGGCAACAAAATTATTTTAGTCCAATGCTCGTTCAATTAAATGCCTTAAGATATAGTGGTCCTATTAAGTTTAGACTTTATACTTTATACTTTTTTAATTGATTTTAACTGAATAGCGACTGAACACATTAATAGCATTTAAACAGAGCGAGTAAGTGATCACAAAAGCAAACCTCATGCAGGTGCAAATACCTCCTTTAATAAGTTATAGGTTTCCGATCAAAATATTTAACTGTACAAGGTATATATTTAAGGGTTGTTCAGCATATTGGAAAATTTAAATTGTTGCTACATCAAAATTAAAAGATTTAAAAAAGAAAGGACGAAAACCTAAGAAATAAACTCCCTACATTGCCAATTAAAATATTTTAGAGGCTACTTAAATTAATTCGATTTCATTTTTTACAGAGATTAGGGTTACAATTCAAGATGTGATGATGTTAAATTGTGCATATCACGTGTATGGCTTGGAGCCAAGGGTTTGTTTTAAACTATTTTTACATATTTATGAATTTCTGAATTGACAGATTCTCTGGTCAAAAAACTATAAAAGATATCAAAATATTTCACAGTCTCTGTGCTTTTTATATTAGTCTTGCCTTGCCTCATTTGGGAAGGCAAAATAATGGTTTCTTTGACCAATACAAAGGTCTTAAAAGTATGCAACGATTTGGGGAACCAGTATTCTATGGTCGGGACACTATATAATATATTTCTTTATTGTTTTAGTAGTAAATTTCTATGGGACCCCTTGGGCTTCTGCTTTGAAATACAAATGGGATAATGATGTTTCTTTATTTATTAATGCTGTGATATACTCTGACATGCCCCTTTGGAAAAACAACATCTTCCAATCATAATGTTGTCTTCTCCGTCCTGTTTTCTTCCTCCACTTAAGTGTCAGCGACCTTTGCCTTGTCTATTTTGGTCCACTATTAGACCAGAGATGCACCACTGTGCCTCGCTCCTAATGTCTTCCAACAGTTACCTGAAAAATGGGAATGGGCCCCGAGACACCATTTTCTTCGAGCTCTTATTGTTGTTTTCCAAGTGCGTTTGTTGGCCTGTGTGAGTGCCGTGTGCTTTGGATTGCTTCCTGTGCTCGTTTCCCGTTTTTCTGGTCTCGTCTAGGATTTGATGTTTTCTGAATTCTTTTGTCTCGTAAAGGTTTTTTATGAATGCACATATGTACCTACATACATACGAGTATGTATGCAGGCTGGGTCTTTGTCTTTGGGGGTGTTTGTTCTGGCTCCTCTTCTTCTTCTTTAGCATCGGTGAGTGTTTATCTTGGGTGTTCGCATGTCGGCGCTGTGTGTGTGTGTGTCTGTGTGCGTGTTTGACTTCTAGTGAGGAAATCCGCTTAATGCTGTAATTTTGCTGCGCTGTTCAAACGAACACGTCAACTTTGATAGTGTAACCAATTTTGGGGGCAGAGCAAATGTGGAAATTCTTTATTTCAGCTGCATATGACTTACCTTAAAGTATCCTTAATGGGTACAGTATTTACCAGCCATAAATTGTAGTGCTAAGGAAAGGGACTTGGCATTTGGAAATATCTACTTTATATATTTAACAAAATCAGATCGCTTACCCAAAAGAAAAAGTAATTTTTCTACACTCTCAGGGTATTAACTTGTTGTACAAAGTATAAAGTAAAGATCAGCATCAACAGAAGAGTCAATCAAGGCTGTCTGCAAATTTCTACTTAATCTTGTCTTTCATTTGTTGAGCTTAAAAGACTTAGGAAGTTTTAGGTTTAGGAAGATCGTATATATTTTGTCAAAACTGTAAGACTTTATTCTATAGCTCCCATTGTAAAGATCTGAGAAATTATGCATCTGTTTCTTGCTTTTTAATGTCGAATAACGGATATTTAATTTTAATTTGCCCTTTTAAACTTTATACATTTATTGCTGTGTATCTGTTGATATACACTTATATTTTATTTAGCCAAAGCTATATCAGTTTATGTCCCAAAACCAACGTTAAACATAAGTCTTTTATATCTTTATTTGGGTTATTAAGATTAAATTAAAATTAAACGACTTTCCATGTATGGAAAGTATACTTGAAACAAAAACATTTTTGCTTACCGAACTAAGCATTTATAAATTCTTTATGAATATAATTTCTTTTCCTTTAATTTTCATTGTGCTGAAAGATTCCATTTAACGCCATTTTCCATGGCTACAAATCATCCAACATAGATCCTTCCATAATTTCTCCTAAGACCATAGTGAAACATGAAAATCCACTACATTTTAACACCATTTTGGGGAAACCAACTAATTACCCCAGAATTAGAAAGTCTTTAGAGCTGCTCTTCTTGTGGGATTTTATTTGGGGGAGGAAACGCCATTGCCCTCCCCTGTTGATCATCCCCCAAAAAGGGGCCCCCAAACTATTTTTGGACAGGAGTGTCAGACTTAATAATAAAGTGAAGAAAGTCGTAAATTTCAAGGTGAGCCTGAGGCTGTTACATACATTTTCATCTTCCTTCTCATTAATGTTTATGTATTTCCCAAATAGAGACATTCAAAATGTCCGCCGTTTACTTAACATTAACATTTGACTTTCAGAACAGTTTAAATATTTTGTAATTTTAAATTCAAGTTATTGCTTACTTACAACGGAATTATGGCTGCAATGGAATGTTAATGCCTTGTCCATAAATATACATTTGTATATATATGTATCTCCCGACGCCTTTGTATGCCAGTATGTGTGTGTACACCCATAGGTATCTAATGAAACGTGATTTTCTCTAAAACGTGACTTTGTATTGATTTTTCTCCAAGCGTTCTCGTACTTTTGTTTCACTTTACACCAAAGCGTAAGACTGAGCCACCGTATTTTGTTGCTGTAGTTGCCGCCGCTGTGTTTCTTGTTCGTCTTTTTGCAGTTTTATTGCATTGAGAAAATGGTATCGTCAACTGTTACGGGAAAGCGAAGCGATTGGCTTCCCAGTAATTTCAATATTAAATTTATATGGCCACTATCAGTAGCTTGAAGAGGTAATAGGAGGAATAGGAATATAATTAATTATATAATTTTCTATAATGATTTCAAGCTAAGAAGCCTCATTATCACTAATTTTGCACAAAACCTTACATGGTTAGTCGCTGAATTCGTACTTGGGAATTTTAGCTGTAATGCCAGCAACAACTTATGCTTAATGAGGGTATGCTTTGGTTAGTTGTATCATGATTTAAGTGGCTTACATTAGCTTAAATTAGAGTCTCATCTATTTAAAAGATACATAAAAGTTTGCCATGATTTATGAAATATCATAAATTTTTTGTGGAGGTCCTGGCCAACCGCTGAACTCACCCCGGCTGGGAAAACACCTTTACAATATATGTGCAGTTAAGTGAGTTTAAAACCCTTGGAGGACTCCCATAACAATAATATTTTAACGACATATTTTTGTTCATTTCAAAAAGCTCATTAATACCTAATTAAAAACCTACTATCCATCCCCTCCGCTTTTTCATTAAGTGAACCAAAAACCCCGGCATGTGTAACATGTTTACATGCCAGTCCCTAGGTTGGTCTATTTGCCAGGTGCCATGTGAATATTTGATCAGCGCTGGTAGCCGCTGGTAGCTGGTAGCTGGTAGCTGGCAGCGTAGCTCCCAGATCCAACAGTCCGCTGCTGTTTTAGAAATCAAATTCAAATTTATGGCGAACATCACGTACCGACACAGGGCCAACAATGACAACAATGAGACGCGGCGCGGGCAAGTCCTGGCTGGCACCTCGTCGAGTTGTAAGTGATAATGGAGGTGTTTGGGTATTTACGCGTAGGTGAGGTCGGATATGTGTGTACATTGGCCGTAGGAAGGGGTTGTTGTTGGGTCGGTTGACTATCGAAATATGATTATCGATTTGCCTGTGGCTGTGGTGGCCCTTGGAAGCGGCGGATGGTTTTCCAAAGGGAGAGTGGCATGGAGAGCGGACTAGAACGGTGCTGGCTATTGGTATTATATTGTTCTATGGCCTATGGGGGCCGGGGACCGACCATTTGGCTGCAAGTTTGTATTGTTGATCGATTTTACGTGATATTTCCGAGATTTTCCGTATTTATAGCTGGCTGCTGCTGCTGCCATTGTATTACTGTTGTTGTTGTTGCTCCTGGTACACATTTCGCTGCTGCCGTATTGCCGTATTTGTTGTTCCCCTTGCATTTGTTGTTGTTTTTTTTTCATTTGAAAGTTTACTTTCGCATTTTGAACGCCTCATCGCTTTGCGTATTTGCTCTGGCTGTTTGCTGCCGCCCCGCCGCCCGCCGCCATCATATTCCCCAGTTTTCCCCCCATTTTAATGCCGAGCTGGAAGCTGTGAACCGGGAGCTCTGGGCTATGTTTGTTGAACAAATACAAATAAAATACATGCATAATTATTTTTGAAAATATAGTGTAATGAATACTGTGATTATGATGTGTTGGTTGATTATTATTACGATTATGGGTTTGGTCAGACGGATCGAATGTGTTTTATGTTGTTTGCTTTCACTTAATACTCGCTCTGAGGCTGCCCTAGCTGGTGCTTTACTTGTGATTTATAAAAATACTGCACACTCACAAAATAATTGGTCGGATTAATATTAAATAAATGCAGTGAATTATTGTGTCTGGCCAATGTGGTTCAAGCTTAAATTTACAAACGAACCACGCACAACTCGGGGGTTTTTGGTGTTTATGTTGGGATTTGTAACTATTATTTGATTATGTATTATTATTTTGTATTGGTTTTATTAAAATTTAACCATACAAATGGAGGAATTTTATAAAGTTAAATCTTCTTGAAGAATGTTGAATATAATGGTTCGGTGGTAGACTAAATAAGCTTAAAAAAAAGCTGAAAACCTGTGTATTAGCCTCTTTCAGTTCGAAATGCTCATTTCTAAGACAACACTTTTGTAATTAGCAGTTATTATTTTTATCAGTTGGTTTAATTATTCTTATAAAATTTATTATGTACGAAACCCATTGCCATTAATTAGTAAAATTACAGTTAAACTTGGGGTTACAGTTAAACATTTATTTGCACCATATGTGCACGGATTTTAATTAGAAAAGTATTGACAACTTCTTCCTGTTTTAGGCATTTTAATCTATTAACAAATAGTACCACTGAAAATTGAGTTGATAAATAATATAACCATTCCTTTAACTAAATGGTTGTTTGTTTGAATTACTTTCAAGACTACTAGACATAACAAAATTTGTTACAAATGTTTGAACAGAGGAATTTCTTAGCCTGTAATCGGGGCTGACTAAATTAACTGTTTAGAATATGTTAAACATTTTATTTTGATTGATTAACTCATTTTAATGACTTAAAAAAACTATTTTTATTTTTATTATTATTATTATTATTATTATTATAATAATTAATATTCTTTTAATTAAATCACATATTATTAGCAAGCCGACGACTGTTGCTTTGACAGCCAATTTAATATCCAGCAAGCCAATGAAATTTTTCCACCAAACTTTTGGATCCCTAAAAGCAATCCTTGCTTAATTCTCTGCTCATCAACCATTATGCTAATCAATAGGCAGTTCTTTGCATAATTTAAGGCGCCATAAAAGGGCCAAAAGTGTAGTCTTAACGGCGGCAAAAACAACGAGCGACAACTGTGCGCAATTAGCGGATTTGGGCAACCAAAAACAAAGCCAACGCCGCTCTGTTCCCTCGTTTCTGAGATTGCGGAGCTGGTGCTGCTTTTGGTGCTGCTGTTGTTGTTATGGCCGTCGTTACTTGTTATTGCAGGCAATTAAAAACGTACGCCCAACACCCTCACCCAACACCCAACACCACCCAGCACACCCAACCAGCACACACAGCCGCCAGAGAACACACCCCTCGAATTGTACAAACTTTTGTTTGATAATGTTAAAGTGCCGCGCAAACAAATCAAAAAGCATATTGAAATTGGGTTAATGTACGGAGGCAAGAGTCCGGATCCGGATGCGGATACGGTTGGTCCTGGTGGTGTCCTTAGCCGCTGTTTGCTTTACGGGTTATAATCCGAAAATTAAGCGCGAGCTGAGCATTAAAATTTGCGACCCATTTCGAGAGAGGCTGCCCCTTCAGTGTCGCGACGTCGACTGTTGTTTCAAGATAAAAACTTCATGTGCGTTGGAAAAACACACGGGAAACGAGGGAAAAGGACCACGAGTGTGGGGAGCTGCTGGGTATAAAAGGGCACTGAGCAAAAATAAGGGGTAGAAAAATAAAGGAAATTATCACATAAGATATAACAAGGCAAAAAGGAATAACAGTAGTACTAAAGTTAAGTTTTAATTAATGATTAAAACATATTTAGAGTTCCGAACTTCTACACATATGTTTGTGGTTCCTCTAAATTTTTTTTGATAAACAAATAAAGGTCCTTAGCATGGATAGAATGCTAAAAATCAAGAGAGGAAAGGGAATATTACATTTACCAATATTTATTTTTGGTTTTTACCAATTAAAACAATTTTATTAGTAATATTTCTCTGAGCGTATCTGATTATTTTTGGCTGAAGCCGGAGCAGAGAGAGCTCTTATCGTTTTGGCCCTGGCATATGTTACGCACATTTAAAGCGTATGGCGAGTTTTCCGCTTTCCACGACTTCCCACCTGATAGGCCCGGCCACCTCCGAAGGTGCATGGGAATCTCGGCGAGGGTGCCGTGCACATATACCTGACTATCAGGAAGTTTCTCACACTTCCAGGACATGTGCTGCTTTTTTTGCCCGTTTTTCCCCGTCTGGTTATCAATTGGCCGATTGGAAATTCCCCGATCCCTAGCGGCTCTAGCGTGAGAACCGAGCCGGGAAACCGAGTACTTTTAGCATATCGCATACCTGTGGCTCGTCGTCGTCGTCCTTATGGGAAAATAGCAGCAGCAGCAGCAGGATCCGACCTGGGATCGGAAGAAGGAAGAACAGCGCCGGGCCCGCAACACCCACATTAGCATCGGCCCAGCGTCCAGTGTCTCGTTAATGGCTTTATGGACTCTCCAGTTTCCAGTTCTCAGTTTCCACTGCTTTCCGCAGCGTGGGAAACTTCCAACCTGCTGTCCCTACGCAGCCCGGCATCTTCCTCGGGCTCACTCCCTCTGCCTACGCACATCTCTGTAGTTCAAGTTCAGTGTGAATATCTGTGTGTTGACTTTATTTTTAAACTTTTACCCATTTGTCTTTATATTCTATGGCTGTTGTTTGCCTGTAACAAGATTAAGGTCAAGTTGGCGGGTAGAGGTAGGGATTTGCTCTGAGATCCGGTTCATTGATTTGCTATTCGAGGCATGAGTTTGAGTTTTATTCACTTTCCGGGAAAAGAGCCATGAGTTGCTCGTGTTTTTACACACTCTCCGGCTTCGGAATGCCAAGTACACTTCTCCTCTGGTAATTTGGCGGATGATTTATTTTTAAGAATTTATATTTGCTGGAATTTTAAACTGGAATTCAGTTTAAATCACTTATACCCTTTACTTTTAATAAATATGTTATTTATATAGATTTTTGGCCTGAAAACGATTAATGGTGATTTGATTTATAATAATTTTTTTTTGTTTATTAAGATATTGGGTTATTTGTAGACAATTTAGTAATATAAAACGTAAAAAAAAGCTTTCGACAGTCCGATATTTGTTCATCCTGTTCATTATTAGGAGAGCTTTAGGATATATTTATTTATTTAACATAATTTGACAATTGACAAAGTTTTGAAACTTAGAATTAAAATCAGAAAAACAGCATTGTTTTATTAATAAATAAAATGCGAAGCTTAATAACACACTATGATTATTAAACCTATAATGACAGTGCTTTCTGAAAAAGACACCGACATGGCATTTAATATTTTTTAAATATTAAAGACCGGATTTTGTCTGTTATTTCCGTTTCTTCCATTCTTATTTTCATTCCATCATAATTTCGATAATGAAAACGGCTAATATAACATTAAATCTTCCCAGATTCATGCCCATAAAAATCTTTAAAAGCTTCATTTCGAAAAAAGCCTGAATATCCTGTATAATTTTCACCCACTTACTGCCCATAAACTTTCCCATTAGATGGTATTTTCCACCACATGCTCTCGGGCTCAACCCTCCGGTTAACTCCTGTCGCGAGTCGAGTCATTTATAATAATCGCGGCCTAAATGGAAACGCCTTTGCGTTTTTCCCTATTTTTCCTGGTCTCTTTTCGCCATATAGAGAAAGGGGAGCGACCAGCGACCAGCGACCTCACTTCAGACGCGCATGTTGTCACATTTGCGTTGCGGATTAGCGCGGAATATTCTTTAGGATTATGATCGTTGAGCAAATCTGTTGCTCCTGTGAAATGTGTAACGGAAGCCGGCAATTCCCTCAATCTCTGCCTTTTGACAAATTTTTCATTTTTGGGATGCCGCAGACAAAAAAATAAGTAAAGATTTATGAAAACAGGTCTAAGCTGATCGTACTTTATACTCACTGATATAAAGTACGTAGAAAATATTAATTTAGTTAATGAAATATTTGATTATATTTCAAGTACTTTCTTTAGGTTTAATGTATATATATTTCAAGGTTTAAAAATCTACTCTTTGAGCTACTTTTTTGAACTAATAAATTAATTACATTTGTACCATAGAAGATTTATTGAACTCCGGAAGTAGCCAGCTTAGGGACATGTTGCATTCCTGGAAATGTTTGAAATTTAGCTCATGTGGTCGGCTTTTTTTTATTAGAAAGATATTTAACTGAATTAAAACTACGTGACCTATGTCAATAAACCTGTAATTACGTGCGAATTCTTAGCCCTGCAAGTTCTTTCAAAATGTTAAGGGAAAGCCACTGTCAATGGGAAGTGAAGCGCAGCAGGAGTTCGCATGATTTGGATTTTGCCAAAAACTGCGCCAAAATCACGTTCGGGAACTATCAATGGCAAGATGCTGACTGTGGGTCATCCCAAATGTATATAGAGTCACCTCCTAACCTCTGCCCTGTTCTGTGTGTGCGTGTTTGTGTCGAGTCTGTGTGGGACATCATTTGTGTTTTATGTGCTTATACAGAGACACATAAACGAATAATATGTATATGTAGATAAGAGTCAAACTCCTGTGGTGGGCAGAAGTCAACCTGTTGAATGCAGAAGTCAGGTCGAGCGAGACGGCACCTACATATATCCTTTAGGTTTGCCATTCTCTCTTCAAAGGATCTAGCTCGAATTAGTGGCACATTGCGAAAGGTCAATTGCCCTGACAGGTAAAATTGAGCTCAGCCAATGGCATGTTTTTCCGGCGATCAGGTAGGAACCGGAAGATCTTCGCTCGGAAACTGTTAAAACTGCTTGGCCGGGAAGAAAGCATCTCAGTTGCAAACAGGTGATTGCAGGGACATGAGCTAGAGCTCACACCAAAGACGGTTAACCAAGAATTTAAGAGAGAAAAAACTGAAAAAATGACCAACCATCGCAGAGTGCGCAAGGATTGCTACGAGAGTAGACTGCATGGTCGGTTTTTAGACTACTTTTTAAAGCTTCAGACCTGTATTCGGTACTAACTATATATTTTTTTCTCTTTCGATTTTTGCAGATATAGCCAAAACGTGTGCCATGAAGGAGAAAAGCAAAAATGCGGCACGCACGCGACGTGAAAAGGAAAACACAGAGTTCTGTGAATTGGCCAAATTACTGCCGCTGCCAGCGGCGATTACGTCGCAACTGGACAAGGCCTCCGTCATCCGGCTGACCACATCGTATTTGAAAATGCGCCAAGTCTTTCCCGATGGTAAGTTTGCCACTGCAATTCCGTTCGGAATTTTCCCGGTATCCTGGGCGGAAAAACTCACTTGATTGCCGCTCAATTTGTCGCCGGCCTCTCGGTCTTGGCTTTTCATCTCTCGTGTGAATTACACGCCTCGCGGCTAGGGCAAATGATGCGGAATGTTTGACAGCCACGCGACCGCCACGCTCATTATAATCCAACCTCGACGTATCCTCACAGCAGGACATGCTGTTCCCTTTGTATTTTTTGTTTTCTTTCTTAACTCCTATTTTTGTTGAAGCTTTCAAGTTTAAACGGCGATGTTTGGCCAGAGCATACGTTTGTGAGGACATCCCGGGGAAAAAAACCACTCAACAATGGGGCAGGCAATAAACCGGAGGATATACACAGTGGGCTGGAGAGTGGGCGGTGGTGGTGTGGGTGGGGTGGCTAAAACATAATGGCGGCTGTTGTTTCACTCAAAAAGCAGCGAGCAGCGAGAGAGCCGGCCTGGAAGTCTCTCTCTCACTTTCCCCACGTGAGTGTGCGCCGCTGAGATTTTCTGCTGACGAAGAGGGTTTGCTCAAGAGGAGGAGGAGGCCTGAGGGTGGGTGTCGCTTCCCATTGTTGCGGGCCGTTTTGTGCTTTTCTTTTCCCCCTTTATTGAAATAATTATTTTAATAATAGGCAACAAACAACGAAGGAAGTGCTGGCTGGTATATTCATGACAATACATGGACAATACTTGACAGAGGCAGAGGAAAAGGGAACAGGGAGGAAGTGGGTGGTTCCTGGTAGTGGGCTGTGAATGGGCCACCTAAGGCGCTCGATGACTTTAATTGGGAATAATATTTAGACGTCAGCAGTGACAAGTAGGGCGGACGGGCGTGTGTGTATGCTGCTGGTGGGAATTTTGCGAATTAAGGATGTGGATCCGACTTTAATTCAAAGCCAAACTAAACCGCATTTGCAGTTTAACTTTTTGAGAAATTCAATTAAATTTACTCGGAATACAAGGCTTTAAATTAACGAACTTACTCTCTGCCTTCCTTTCAGGACTTGGAGAAGCCTGGGGCTCTTCGCCCGCCATGCAACGCGGCGCTACAATCAAGGAGCTGGGCTCACACCTGCTGCAAACCCTGGATGGCTTCATCTTCGTGGTGGCTCCGGATGGCAAAATCATGTACATCTCGGAAACGGCCTCCGTGCACTTGGGCCTTAGTCAGGTGAGTGTCGTCGTCGTTGTCGTCGTAGTCGGTTCTTGTGTCCTGATTTATGCGCATAAATTTCCGAGGGCCACCCACCTGCCACGTTGCCTTTTTTGTATCCTGCCTGGTCGGCCACCACTTGCATTTGCAAGTCAATGGTGCGGTTGCAGGGCTCAAAGTGTTCAAGGAGCCTCAATAAAGGCGATTCATTTACATTTGGCAACTAATTGGCACTCACTGGCAACAAAAGAATATTCTTAGATATTTTTCATTAAATTTTAACATTAAAAACGTAGTTTTTTGTATCCTATGAGTTAAGTTTTAAATAAAACAAGAAATAAGGGCCTTAATTGCATAATTTCTTCGGGAATCTCTTACATATATTTATCCTTCTATAAAATAGAATAAATATTAATATATTTCCAACTATATCCAATTCTTTTTACCAGGTGGAGCTCACTGGCAACTCGATATTCGAGTACATTCACAACTACGATCAGGACGAGATGAATGCCATTTTGTCGCTACATCCGCACATCAACCAGCATCCAGTGAGTACAGCATATAATTCGAAAAAATAAAATAGATCAACTGTGGCACATTTTAAATGTTGTCCCTTTCCATCTTGCTCTCGCTTTCTCTCTCTCACTCTCTCTGTTGCTGGACTCTGGTCTCTTTCCCACACCCATGTCACTGTACTCACGCCACAGGCTGCCTTTCTCAACTCCCTACAGCTCGCCCAGACGCACACGCCCATCGGCAGTCCGAATGGCGTCCAGCACCCATCCGCCTACGGCCACGATCGTGGCTCGCACACCATAGAGATCGAGAAGACCTTCTTCCTGCGGATGAAATGCGTGCTGGCCAAAAGGAATGCGGGCCTCACCACATCCGGTTTTAAGGTAGGACTCTTAACTAGTATAAACTTTAACTTTAATTCGGATATTATCTATTTAAAAAATGTTTGGCCTTTGTTATGTGATAATTAACGTTAAAATTGGGGCTACAAAATTATTTTTTGAGGGAAATATTTATGTTTTGTGTTTTCATTCAAAACTTTAACTTTAATTCGGATATTATCTATTTATTAATTATTCTATTCTATTAAAAAATGCAATTTACAATTAAATTAAACCTTTTTCTTTATTATAACTTATAAATCAATTTAAAAAAAGATTGTTCGAATATTTAAGTAGTTATTACAATTAATAATTTTGTAAGCTAATAAAAATATCTCTTTTTTAGGTGATACACTGCTCCGGTTATCTGAAGGCTCGGATCTATCCCGATTGCGGGGACGGTCAGGGCAGCCTCATCCAGAATCTCGGCCTGGTGGCCGTCGGTCACTCGCTGCCTTCCTCTGCCATCACAGAAATCAAGCTGCACCAGAACATGTTCATGTTCCGGGCCAAGCTGGACATGAAGCTCATCTTTTTTGATGCACGGTAAGTGGTGTTCTAATCTTTATTTTAAAAAAGAAAAAAAGAGGAAGATTATTTAGAAATTATGAATAAAATTTAAGGAAACACTGGGAGCAAGATATTCCTATATAAGTTTAAAAAACGATACATTTAAAACTTAAAATATATTAAATCATTGCTTCTGAATTTCGTAACTCGAACTTTAACATGTTACCAACAATTTGAGCTTGTTACCCGACCATATAAAAGAAAGACCCTCCCAAAATCCCTTTGCCTGTGTGCGCTGTATATTCGACACTAGGCAAATATTTAAAAGGGCCGCCGAATTCCCTTTTTTACACCACGATAAAAAGTTCCAGCAACCGCCCCCAAAAAGATAATGCTTTCAAAGTACTTAAAACAAAAAAGAGAGGAAAGAATGTGAAAAAAAGGAAATGTAAGCAAGACGGGGCGACATGACTAAAAGGAAAACAAATCATTTCCCTCTTGAGCTTGATTTTCCTTTGTCTGCTGCTGTGCTGCCCTGTGTGTGTGTGTGTGTGTGAGGGCCAAAAAACCAGCCCACTTTGTCTGACATTATTGTCACTCAATTACCCTCATGATGGCATAGCCTAGTGCCGTCCCATTCTGACGCCCTTCGCGCACAGCAACCCCAAAAGTATTCCAAGGGAAAGCCGCCCCATTCTGGCCGCTTTTCGTTTTTTGTTGTTTCTGCATAATTGAATTGGCGTTGACAAAAGTAACCGGGGCCAAATAAAATAAAGCAAACCAAAACCAATAGCAAAGGCAACACCAATGACCACTCACTGTTTGCACAAGCGAGAAACTTGTGTCCCGATCCCTCACTCATGTTGCCTGCTTTTATTTGCTTACAGCGTATCGCAGCTAACCGGATATGAGCCGCAGGACCTCATCGAGAAGACGCTGTATCAGTACATCCACGCCGCGGACATCATGGCCATGCGCTGCTCCCATCAAATCCGTAAGGAAACACATCCTAAAACTATGTTTCCCGAATCTAAAGTTGGTTTCTTTCTCTTCTTCCCTTTAGTGCTGTACAAAGGACAAGTTACCACCAAATACTATCGCTTCCTGACCAAGGGCGGCGGCTGGGTGTGGGTGCAATCGTACGCCACCCTGGTGCACAACTCACGATCCTCGCGCGAGGTGTTCATCGTGAGCGTCAACTATGTGCTGAGCGAACGAGAGGTGAAAGACTTGGTGCTGAACGAGATTCAGACCGGAGTGGTCAAGCGGGAGCCCATTTCGCCGGCGGCCCAAGCAGCGGCAGCGGCGGCGGCCCAGGCCCAGGCGGCCCAAGTGGCCCAAGCTGCGGCAGCGGCGGCACAAGCGGTTCCCCAGCAGCAGCAGCAGCAGCCGCCGGTGGTGGTGGTTGTGGGGCAGCAGCCTCAGTGCGCGGTGACCGCTGGTGGCCAGGCAGTGGGTCCGGGAACGCCCGTTAGTCTGGCCCTCAGCGCCAGTCCCAAGCTGGATCCTTACTTTGAGCCGGAGCTGCCGCTGCAGCCACCCAATGCCGTCACACCCGTGCCCTCTGCGGCGAACAATAGCAGTAACAATAATAACAGCGGCGCCTGGCATCACCACCAACTGCAGCAACAGCAATCCGCCAGCATGGATCACGACAGCCTGAGCTACACCCAGCTGTATCCACCGCTCAACGACCTGGTGGTCAGCTCGAGCAGCAGCGTGGGCGGGGGGACCGCCTCCAGTGCCGGCGGTGGGTCCAGCGCTTCGGCCTCGTCCTCTGGGGTTTACTCCACGGAAATGCAATATCCGGACACCACCACGGGCAATCTGTACTACAACAATAATAATCACTATTACTACGACTATGATGCCACCGTGGATGTGGCCACCTCGATGATACGCCCCTTCTCAGCCAACTCGAATAGCTGCTCCAGCAGCTCGGAGAGCGAGCGGCAGCTGTCCACCGGAAATGCCTCGATTGTGAACGGCACCTCGCCGTCGCAGACAACCTACAGCGATCTGAGTCACACCTTCGAGCTGAGCTACTTTTCGGACAACAGTTCGCAGCAGCAGCAGCAGCAGCAGCAGCAACAGCAGCAACAGCAACAGCAGCAGGTGCATCTGATGGAGCATCAGCATCTGCAGCAGCACCAGCGGTTGCAGACGCAGCAGCAGCAATACCAGCAGCAACAGTATGCCATGCCCCACCAGCAACAGCAGCAGCAGCAGCAGCAGCAAAGGGTAGTCAGTGATTTTGCAGAGAGCTTTAAGACAGTCAATGCCGCTGCTGCGGCCGCGGCGGTGGTGGCCACGCCCCATTATACCAGCGTGATCGTGGAGCCGCAGCACTATATACCCAACGATTTTGTGCATTAGCAGCAGCCTGCTTTTGTTGTTGTTACTGTTGTTGTTGTTGAAGTTGATGTTGTTTCTAAAACAATCGAGCCAGCCAGCAAACGCGTCGACTGCCCTGCCCCCTCCGCCGGATTCAAATCTCTCGAGTCCTCGAGTTCCAAATGTAATATGTGGCTGAGCCACAAAATCTGAGCAAAAATTGCAAGTCTAGCAGCTCTATCTCTCTAATTTCGGTTTTTTCTTTATTTATTTTAAAAGTTTCCCCTCTTTGCTTTCGACCCAGGCAAAAAATGAAATGATAAAAACGGAGAAATCCTTGTTAACAAAGTGCAGCGAGCAAATACAAATTCTATGATAGATCTTAGCCCTAAGAATTAACTGTAAAATGTTCATACAAAACTAACTTTAATTGAATTGCACATACTTATATTTAATAACTACATATAAATCTATATACATGATCCCAAGATCGTGAGTGCATATGCGATCTATAACTATGTCTATGTATATACACAAAACGCAATGATTTGTAAATAGTGAAGGGGCCGCTCCACTATGCAGATATCGAATATGATCTTCATAAGTCAAGTAAATAATTGTAAATGTAACATTAACTATTATCGCAAATTTTTCTAATTTGAATAAATAAATTATTATGTGGGTGAACAATAAGAACCAGAGTTTAGTTGTCTTCAAGGCGGCAGCGTAATGTTAGCTAATTGCTGTCTAATTTTAATGGTTCATATCGCTACCCAAAAAAGTACATAAAGTTGGATATGATGGATAAAACGGAAGAGCCTTATTTTGACAATTCTTTTTCAAAATTACCTAGTTTTTTATTGTGCTTTTAATTTATTTTAATTATTGTTTAAGAGTTTTTTTCTAGAAATATGAACACATGGCGGATACTTGATCCAATCGATTGTCATAGTGGCGCCACCGGAAGTTTATGGGCTTGGAAACCTTATCATTAGCGCCACCTATCGCAGAGTTCTTTACAATTTTACATATTTTACTTTAAAAATGCCTTTAGCGCCCCTAGTGTTCGTTTGGCGGACTCTGTTCCTTTTTCATTAATCTGGCAACGCCGTTTCAAACGGGTTCAAGAGCAGTTCACGTTTCACGAGATTTTTCTGGGATCTAACATGGGTTTTCTCCAGAAAATCAATTTTTTCTGTCTGCTCCAGAGCATAGTGCACCCAACTTGAAGGATTTTATCACTGAAAATTGGCAGAAGGCATGGGAAACGGAGTAAATTCGAAGGTTTTCCTTGCACAGTCGAGCAGCACTGATGTCTTAAGCTATTTTAGTGTGACCAGTTGCCCTAGAGTACAAGTGCCGCTCTTTTATTCACGAACTCTTAAGTTATAAACGGATAACACGTCCTCTTCGCCATTTCCGTCAAATTGGATTATAATTGGGGAAAGTTAACAAAATGCACTGCAGTACGCAGACAACCTAATTTTTCATCATCTCATTTGGTAACATTACTCCTGTAAGTTGATCTTTTTTATTATCAAGGCACTTCGGTCACACTGATTGAAGTACTATATAAGGAGCTGGCTGCCATATGAAACTCGCAGTCTATTCCTTACTGCCTCAGGTTAAACAATCTAGGAAACCTGCTCCAAAATATTTAATTCTATTTATTTTAATTTTTACTTGATCTAAAATATATTTGTCATTGGTTTTCATTTTAATTGCATAAGAACATCGGATTTGGATCTGATAGAAGTGACATAACTGAGAAACGTTTGGCTAGTAACGGGAATATTGAATGATCTAGAGGATGTTCTTTTACATTTTCATTTTTTTTTTTAAATTTTTTTTTTGAAATTTTGCTTTAACTTGACGATGAACACTAAGCTTAGGTACTTGGTGTTACATTGCTCACAAAAATTATATTTATTTTTAGTTTTTATTTTAAATGCTTAAGTATATTTATTTTTTTTGGCATAAGGCAATTCCATTAACTGGCAATAAGCAGCTTGTCTGTTCCATTGCTCACAAAAGTTATATTTATTTTTAGTTTTTATTTTAAATGCTTAAGTATATTTTTTTAATTGACATAAGGCAATTCCATCCACTGGCAGTATGCGGCTTGTCTGAAAGTTCATTCAATCACAACGTTAGCTTTATTTTGGTTTTTATTTTAAATGCTTAGTAATATTTTTTTAATTGGCATATGGCAATTGAAGAAGCTGGTAGTATGCCGCTTGTCTGAAAATGCATTCAATCACAACGTTAGCTTTATTTTGGTTTTTCTTTTAAATGCTTAAGTATACTTTTTTAATTGACATAAGGCAATTCCATCCACTGGCAGTATGCCGCTTGTCTGAAAATGCATTCAATCACAACGTTAGCTTTATTTTGGTTTTTCTTTTAAATGCTTAAGTATATTTTTTTAATTGGCATATGGCAGTTGTAAAAGCTGGTAGTATGCCGCTTGTCTGAAAATGCATTCAATCACAACGATAGCTTTATTTTGTTCTTGTTTTACAATTGATTAAAGTCAATGAAAATTATTAAATAACTACCTAGAAAATCCATTGTGATCCAGGGAGTATCTTTCTTTATTATTTAAATCGTATGCCATTTTTTGAATCATTCATTACTTTGTACATTTTGCAATAGAGAACATATCCAGTTTGCTGGCTTTATTTTGTGATTGTTTTACAATTGCTTGAAATATATGGAAATTTACCTGTGCCTGAAGACGAACCAAGGAACACATTTCCTTAGTCAGAAATAGTGATAAATATAATCAAATTAAAGTTAAATTAATGAGCACATTTCAAAAAAGCTAAACAAATTAATTAAATAATATAGATCCGAGTACAACTTGGGACGCCCAAGTACCTAAGGGGAAATATTTATTTATTATATTTTATGTTAAGTTGGGTTGACGCGACATCTTGAAATCTATTTCTCTGTTTAGACTGGGTCCGTAACATCGACTTTTGTAACTGTCATTTTAAACGGCAGCCTAAATAGGGTATATCATTTTAAATCGTCACGCCATTACCACCCCTTATTAGCATTATTATATTCAGGAACATCGCAGCTTTTACACAGGGCTGCATAAATTTGTTACTCAAAATGCTAATTGCAAACTAAGCTAAAGAAAGGCGACAGTTGAACAAGGCACGCTGCCTGTACACACACGACCCATATGCTATGCCCATACCCCCGCAGAGGGTTCATATATTTAATACATAAGCAAAGGTAACCTGAGGAGTACCTGGCCAAACAAGAGCTCAAATAAGCAAAGATAAGCCTTGATATACGTATGTATCGTTGTAATGGGCAGGATAGAGCCGTAAATCAAATCACCAAATCCTAATAAATCCTTCGATAATTGCCCACAAAGATTGGCAAATGGGAACTGATGCCCAAGCAAGGCCAACAAGTGTCCAATTTCCAGAGCCCAGCACCTGTTTGCCCGTTCTTGGCTCGAGGAAAATCTCCGAGCCCCAGCTGGATAGGGGCCCTTAAACCGTAAAATAGAGCAGGTCACCGAGCCTGTAGGTACACACCCATAGGATGCTCGTCCTGTTACTGTCGTTACGGATGCTGCTGCTGCTGGTGCTTCGGCGGATGCTGGACAATAGAAATTGTGTCACGGTCAGGAGTATGGGCGTGGACATGGAGACTAGGGCCAGGGCATGGCAGGAGAGGCGGAGGCAGAGGCGATGGTGAACACCCGACACTGGGCCACACTTTAAAGCTAAGCGTGTGGGTATCTCTGTGTCCGTGTCCGTGTCGGGAAATAGAGAGCGAGACGTGGAGAGTGAGCGAGAGCGAGCTGGCGAAGCGCTCTGGCGTTTAATTTGAAACCGAAAGTGAAAACGCCCAGGCCATGAAGGACTCGTCGTCGACAGGGGCCGCCGCACCGATAGGAGCTGGAAAATTATTTTCAAGAAGTGCCACACCCCTAGCCCTGCTTACTGAAAGCTTTTAGATTTTTTAACTAAATTTCTTTGTAATTAATAAAAGAATTTTCTTCTTTTGTCCATTTATTTTAATCTAATATTAAAATTAATTTTGTTAATTAGTAATTGTTAAGTAGTAATATAATAGCCAGGGAAAATCAAACCCATAGACGGGCCTAGAAATCCGGAAGACTCAAGTGGAAGCGGGTCCAATTTACGAATCTTCCTTAACAGGGCTGTGGAAATCGTGGGTCGCCGGAAACGCCATTATCCGATGTTACGCGTTTCAGTGTTTCGGTGTTTGTAAAACATGAAATATGGGAAACACCGATAACTGGTTAACAAAAGTGACAATGAAAATAAATTAAAAAAAATGCTATGGAAAATCCGGAAAATGAAAATATTCAAAAAATATACCAATATACCAATAGTGACCATGAAAATACGAGATGCAATATGGAAAATCTAGAAAATTAACATATTCAAGAATTTGAAAAAATTATATAAATTTAAAATTAAATCAAATCTGAATTTATTGCTGTACGGTTTACAAACCAGCGACTGCAGGATTCTGACTCCCTTGACCGAAAACCATAGCGACAACGAAAATACGAGATTCAATATGGAAATCTAGAAAATGAACATATAAAAGAATTTGTAAAAATTAAATTAATGTAAAATAAAAAGCAAACTTAAATTGGTTCTGGTGAATGGTTTACAAACCGACCAGAGACTGAAGGATACCCACTCCCTTGACGGAGAACAATAGTGACCATGAAAATACGAGATACAATATGGATATTGAAAAAGAAAATATAAAAAAGAATTCGCCAAAATTAAATTAATTTAAAATAAAATAAAATCTGAAATGGTTGCTGTACGGTTTACAAACCAGCGACTGCAGGATTCAGACTCCCTTGACGGAGAATAATAACGTCCATGAAAATAAGAGATACATTATGGAAAATAATAAAAATAAATAAAAAGAACTCAAATAAAATACTTTGGAGCAGGTGTCCTAGGTTGTTCAACCTGAGGCAGTTATAAATAGACTGCGAGTTTCATACGGCAGCCTGCTCTTTATATAGTTCTTCCACCAGTGTGACCGAAGCTTGTTGGTATTGAAAAAATGTACGAATCTCCTTCAACAAGGCCGTGGAAATTATCCGATGTTACGCGTTTCAGTGTGTAAAAGATAAAATGTGGGAAACACTGATAAATACCGGTTAACAAAAGTGACAATGAAAATAAATTAAAAAATTAATATGGAAGGAAGTGCCGTGCTCTATTCCATAAAAATTAAGATTCTTCCCGGATGAACGCCCAGAAGAAGGTGTTTGGTGTTGAGTCATGTGTATTGTAATTTTACACGTTTTTTAGATGAATATTTTCGTTTTCAAGAGCTCAAATTAAAGGATTAAAGGAAAATCCGAAAAATGAAAATACTAAAAAAAAAGAGACCAAAAATTGTTGCTGGTTACTGGTTTATAAAACGACCAGGTTTGCAAATCATCGACTGCCGTTACCCGACTCCCTTGGTGGAGAACAATAGTGACCATGAAAATACGAGATGCAATATGGAATATAGAAAATGAAAATAAAAAAAAGAATTCGCCAAAATTAAAAAAATTTAAAATAAAATCAAATCTGTGCAAATGGGAGCTGTACTGGTTTACAAACCAGCGACTGCAGGATTCCGACTTCCCTGACGGAGAACAATAGTGACCATGAATAATTAAATAAATTTAAAATAAAAACAAGTCTTAAATTGGTCCTGGTGAATGGTTTCTAAACCGACCAGAAACTGAAGGATACAAACTCCCTTGGAGAATAACGAACAACACGAGATACAATATAAAAAATTAACATATAAAAAAAATTTTAAAAATTAAATTAATGTAAAATAAAATCTAATCTTAAATTGGTTCTGGAGAATGGTTTATAAACCGACCAGAAGATGCCCGTGTGAAAGTCACTCGACGGAGAACAATAGTGACCATGAAAATACGAGCTGCACTATGGAAAATATAAAAAAAAATAAAAATAATAAGACGCAGAACAATAGCGACCATGAAAATAAGAGATACACTATGGAAAATAAAGAAATAAAATAAAAATAAAACAAATAAAATACTTTGGACCAGGTGTCCTAGGTTGTTCAACCTGAGGCAGTTAGAAATAGACTGCGAGGTTCATACGGCAGCCTGCTCTTTATATAGTACTTCCACCAGCGTGACCGAAGCTTGTTGGTAATAAAAAAGATGAACTGGCAAGATGTGGTGTTACCAGATGAGATTGTGCAAAATAAGCGTGCCTGTCTACTGCAGTAAATTTGGGAGAAGTCTAAAAAAAATTGATAATAATCTAAAAACAAGCCTTATAGTTATTATATTTATTGTTATAATCACACTAAAATATGATACCAATTCGTTGAATTGTAAAGCCTTGTTCCACATATTTTCGAGAATGAATAGTCGGTGGTCTCTCTGCTCTGATGAACAGCTGATCCGGCTTTGTTTACATTTGAATAGGGTTAATTTCAGGTTTTTCTTTTGCGACGCTTAGACGACGTGGCCACCGTGTCCTTTTTAAATTGAACCGATCCATTCAAGGACCTATGAAAACCCATGCTTGGAGCGCTGAAATGTTGCATATAAAAGAAAAATCTGGTGCTTTTCTGCCGCGACCGCAAGCAGAAATATTTCCCTGCCATAGCTTAAGGAGCATCGCATTATGCAGTGGCGACAACGAAATGCAGTTTCAATTCATCTATTGGTCAAAAAAATAAATTAAAAAACTATTAAATTAAATTAGAGAGGAGTAGGAAGATTTAGGGAAGGAACTTATGAAATATCGCTTAATAAACAATATTTTTTGGTATTGTTTTTAGTATATATCGAAACGGACCGTATGTCCATTTTTTGGATGGACCATTCTCCCTTATGGGAATGGAGCAGAATGGAGCAGAATGGAGCAGAATGGAGCAGAATGGAGCAGAATGGAGCATAATGAAGCAGAATGGAGCAGTGGAACAAGGCTATTACCTTGCAGATAGTAAATTCATAAAAGATTCGTTTGTATTGCTAACTTCGGCCTTCTTCCTCGTTTAAATCTCATTAATTCTCGATGCTGGTGGAAAAGTAGCACCAAATTAGTTCCACTTTCAAAGACATTTTGTTCGAATAGAACTGTTGGAGGCAGCAGGCAAAGCGAAGGCAAAAGCAATGCCAAATATCAAGCCCACTTTCACTCGGCCAATTTGTGCTGCATAAACTGATTAATTGATTTCATCTTCAGGTTGAGGTTGACGTTCCATGCAGTCAGCAGATTCAAGGCATCGACATCGAGCAGGAAGCATGGAACACCAACCCATCAGGGGGCACACACAGTGGGGCTATTACATAAACAATGTGGGAAATCCTTACAAACAGATTTTATTTAGTTTTATCAAGAGAACAAGGAAAATCTCCCCCAATTTAAATTTAAAATTAAATTTAAGATTTTTTATTATGTACAAAGCTGCTATTAGATTTCTAACTACTTTCTTCCAAGCTCATATAGTCATCAAAAAGTCATATGCTTTGCATTACCATATCTCTAACATCGCGCATACGCCATGTGGTACGAATCACTTTGACTCCCCGTTGGGGCGCTACTTAAAATCAAATTAAGATAATTAAATCGCCGTCGCGCAGAATGGATATCTTTCAATTTGGGTCACACAAATGCCTGCTTGAGCTGGGCTGGGAGCTTTCCTCCCTTCGCCTGCACCCCAGGGACTGGGACAGGGACTCTCCACCCAGTTCCCCCGCTCCATCAGTTCTCCCCACGCACCAGCTGCGGCCCATACAATTTTTGGGGCTCAGCAAGTGTTCAAACTGTACTAAGTACTGTTTATTTACTTGCCGCCCATTTGAATAGTGGCAGAGCGCATTATTACCGATTATCGCCGAGCAGAGCAGATGCTGCCGCCCCATCCGGAGACGCAGTGGGTTGCCAAATAAACAGGGACAGCGTTGACAGGGGGCGGATGTTGGCTGGGCTCGGAAGGATAACCTACTAACACAGACGCCAAGAGACAGAGAGAGAGAGAGCGAGAGTGATGTGGCAAAAAGTATGAAAAAGCTCGGGAGCAAGCTGGGAAGATTACTGAAAGCAGCGGCGCTGCCTGTCATCTGTTCTGGCGGCGGCGGGTTCGTTTGCCGCCGCACCAGCGACGTGTTGTTGCCGTAGGACGTTGAAGGACACCAGAAGCAGCAGCAGCAGCAGCAGCAGCATCACCGCCTGCGTCTGGCGCTCGAGTGTTGTCCTAGTCCTAGCCGAAAGCTCTCGGCTCTCGGTTCTCGGCTCTGAACGCTCGGCTCTCCGTCACTCGGATCGGGCTCCAAGCTTCGGTGGCTCGATAACGCTTGCCAGTCGAGTTTCGGTCGCTTAACCCAGCAGAGGCGTGCAGCGGACATTCAATTTATCCACCGCAACAGTAGCAACAGCAACAGCAACAGCAGCACCAGCAGGAGCAGAGGCAGACTAAATAATTGCGGCCACAAAAGAACGGAAGACCCTGCCACTTCAACCCCACTGTAACTGTATCTGTATCTGTATCCGTATTCGTTTCTGAGTCTGACTCTGAAGCTGCAGCTGCAACGCAACTGCAACTGCAACAACCAACTGCCATCGCAACGCCAATGTTGAGCTGCTGCCAGTGAGCGGACTCACCCGAACAGCCACTGATTGACTGGATTGACTGACAGCGGACCATCATCCGTATCCATTTTCCTCTTGCTCCCGATTCCCGTCCATGTTTGTTGCGGATCCGCTGGACACGGATGTGGGGCAGCAGCAGCAGCAGTATCATCCCGAGAGGCAGCAGAAAAGTAGGCAGCAAAAATTGGAAATCTAATTAGCGACGTCAGTGTCAGGGATCGCAAATCCATTAATTTCGAGGCATCAACAACTTTTCGGCAAACAAAAAAAATAAAAAGGCGTTGCTAGCAAAGAGTCGGGAAAAATCCTGAAATCCTAAAAAAAAGGGAAAGCGCTCTTGCTTCGGTGTGTGTGCGTGTGTGTGTGTGTGGTGTGCTCGTGTCGCGTTGCTGGGTGCGAGTGTGTGCGTGCTGATAACGCGAGCCTGGTGCTGACATCACTTTCATTTGGGAAGCCGCCTCTCAAAAACCCATCTTGGGCCCCGGGAGGCTGCCAATCGAACCGCCGCCGCTCGGCAACAAAATCAATTAGACCACCAATACACTTGCTATACCAACAACAACGCTGCCAAGGGCCAATTACCAAAGGGCACCAGGAGAGAGGAGAGAGCGCGCCGAAGGAGGAAAAGCCCAGCAGCCAAGACATGTTCTCCATGTGCACCAAGGTGAAGTCGCAGAGTGCGGATGAGGACAGCTCGTTCATGCAGCAGTCGCAGCAGCTGCAGCTGCAACAGCCCCAGGCGATGGGTGAGTACAGGATGGAAAATGGGTGAAAAATGGGGGAAAAATAGAGAAAAATAGGAAACTAGGAGAAAGTGAAACCCAAACGGAAACCGAAACCAAAACTGAAACTGGAAACTGGGCCGCCGAAAGGCTGTCGAGTCGGTGTGCCCTCATTTGGCGGAAAACCCTTGAACTCGTTTTTGCGGCCCCACCCCATCCCTTCTCAGGCCTCCTCTCCCCCTCTCTGCTGCCCTGCTGACTACTTATTTTTCTCAATGAACTCGCACACAGGCGCAGCTGCGCGTCTGTCTGCAACTTTCTCTTTCACATCATTCCTCGGCCTCTCGCACGCCCACAGGCACAGGGCACAGGCACAGTCGCAGGCTCAGTCACAGCCTCAGTCGCAGGCTCACTCACAGGCCCTTCCCCAGCCTCAGGCCACAGGCACAGCCACACTATCGCTTAACTTATCAAGCGGAATCCAGAA
The DNA here is from genome assembly GCA_008042535.1 of Drosophila tani. Classification (NCBI taxonomy): domain Eukaryota; kingdom Metazoa; phylum Arthropoda; class Insecta; order Diptera; family Drosophilidae; genus Drosophila; species Drosophila tani. Next base: position 24,047 of record VNJO01012960.1, on the reverse strand, counting down.
TGCGGTCTCATTATGCTGCAATTGTTGACAGTGCCACGCCCATTGGCCAGCGTGTGTGTTGGTATTCGCCTGGCAGTGTGTGCGTGCGTGTGTTTGTGTGCACTGCATTAAATCATTAAGCGAGACAACACAGGGGCGAAGACAGTAGTGTGCGTATATCCGTGCACTTGCCGCAGAAAGTGCGGCTTCAGGTTACAGTTGCAGTTCGCCCTCAAGCCGTAAACTAGGCAGCTACACTGGAAGATATAAGTGGGGGATACGAAAAGTTCATAGCTTTCCCTGAGGAGAGATACAAAACTATCTTCCTTAACTGCATTTACACATACTTGTTCCTCAGGTCCTAAATCTTATTTAACTTTGATTTATTTTCAAAAAACTTAAGGATCTTTTCAAATTTTATATAAATAATATTCCTTTAAATATAAATTCTTGAATTTCTTTAAATATAAACTATTTAAGACGGAGAGCTTATCTTATATTTTATTTTGTAATTAATTAATTTAAAGTGATAGTTTCTCTGGCATTATTTTCTCTGTGCTGCTGATTTGTTATGTGAATGTGTGGATATGTGAATGCAAGGATTTCAGGATGTGCGTGGGTGTGTGGGTGAACGTAGATATACGGCTGTGTGAGTGAACTGAAGAGGAACACATGGTGTCCGCTGCCTTGCCTTTTTTTTTCATACAAGCTCCAGTGTCCTTCGGTAAGCTCGTTCTCTCATCGCACACCCCGCAGCCCCACCTAGACTCATCCAGCCCCAGAATCTCATCACCATTCCATTTCCTCAGCTCATCCTTTTATCCTCTCCCACGGCACATGTACTGCATCACTTGTGCCTGTCGTCGTCGTCGTCTGCAGTGTACACTATGAGAAATATATAACCATTCCTTGCTATGATTATATTTAAAATTATTAAATTATATAACAAAGATGAAAAACTTAAAGACAATTATATCTATATGTTCTAAAGAATATTTTGCTAGCTTTTATATAAGAAAATATTCCCAAGTTACTTGGAATTTTTTCTCGTTTACAAAAAAAAGACACTATAAAGCGAGCACAAAAAACTGGGCCGGGCCAGACCGCTTTAAGAGCAGGCAGCGTCTTTTGGCGACCGTGCGCCTTAAGCGATTTTCAAATGCTCATCGCACCATCATTCCCAGCCAGAGCAAATTGTCACCAGACCGTGTTCCGAACGAAATCAGTTTGCTGCTATGGCAATTTTTGAAGTGGCCAAGAAATCGAAGAAGGTTCTTCAATTCCGAAATAGCAAGTAGTCTCCCTGGGACATCATTAATGGCTTATCAGTTTCAGGGAATTGAATACGGCCTTGGTGGGGCAAAACATTGGAAATTGTCAGAAATATGTTATTTTGATTGTATAATTTATTGATTAAATTTCCTCAAAATTAAAGGGAAATTTGTATTTGAAATCTTACTTCAGCTAGGCCAGGTTTTTCTAACCTAATCATTTGCGAAACATGACACTCATCAAGGCTTTTATTAAGAGAATTAAGGCGTAATTTTCTAAGAAGAAATTAAAGTTATCTAATATTGATTTCTGATTCGTGCTAAAAATATTTCAATATATTTTATACATATATATTTGCACCACATTTCATTGAATACAGAATTTATAATACACATGCACTTAAAAACGCTTTAAACTAAAGCATACGAGCTGTCAGCCCGTTGTCCCTGCTGCCATCTTTATTGAAATAATTAATTGAGTTCACCGCAAGCGCCGTGCTTGCCTATACCTGGAATCCCCGGTACTCGTGCTCGGTTGCCCCTGCTCCGCTCCGCTCTGCATCCTATTTCACACCGACATTCGACTCTCGCCATGGACCAAATAAATGGGATGCCAGAGCTCGTGCCGTGGTAATGAATTTGAAATGAGAGACCAGGCCAGGCCAGCAGGGCAACTGCAGTTGCACCGACGCTGGCTGCCTGATTGAGTTGGGGCTGGGTTCTGGGTTATGGGCTCTGGCTGGGAGTCCGGGGGAATTGCTAAATGAAATTTCGTGTTTCGTTTTTCGCCATCGGATTTTTGCCTGTGAGCCAGCTCTTCACACCTGCGCCGCATCCCGGGCTGGGTTACATTTTGAATTCGCAACATCAGGTGCCTGGGGACTCGGCTTTCAGCACTCTCTCGGTGCGTGGGATGGCGGATGAAAAGGGAAAAATCCTTGGGTAATAGGGGATCCAGCTGCAGCCGGTTCCTGTTCAATTAGGGGCGTCGTCACTGGGCCCAGCGATAGATGGGATTCGCAGCGGACATATGTATCTCCCACTCGACACTCACTCCCTACTTTTCCTTCTTGTTTTTCGCAGGAACTGGCGGGAAGCAAATCAAAGGCGGTTACCTACTGCGCTATAAAAGTGAGTATTATCTGAAATATATAGCAAGCTTTATAGATTAAAATGTAATTTCGGAGAATATTTGCTAGAATTTATCATTATAAAATGCTTGAAAAGTATTAGGTTAGGTTAAAAATTATGAATTAGTTGCTAGGCAACTGCCGGACCCCAAATGCAATGTTCCTGAAAGGACAACTGTCAGCAGAGTAAGCTCGGTCCGTCCCTGGACCGACCCAAAACCCTCAAAAGAGACGACAATCTGTCAAATCAGCACAACAGTAATGGCAGGACCTCCCAACTCAAGCTCAACAGGATGACGCTGCATCCATGCATGAAGTAGATGAATGAGGAGGCCTGCGGCCTTTCGGAGGCAATGTCGGCGATAATCAGTTCGGGGTCACATTCGAGTGTAATTACTCATGATTTGGCAGCGCTGTGCCTACCTCATTATAGAGAGCCAAGGCCTGAACCATTGGCTTTGCAGAGCCTTCCAGATGGATTCCTATACAGAATGAGTTAGCTGTTCTTGGGGCTTAGTTAGTTTGATTTTTTTTAAGAGAGATTTTTTCGTAGAGTCTTATATATAACTTACCTTGACAGAGCAAATGTTCTGGAACCGCTGGGCCGAGGAGTGGGTGGTGCTGTACGATGACTCGACCATGGCCTGGTTCACGGAGCCGGGACGCTCCTCGCCGACGGGCAAGATCCTGGTGAAGGAGGCCCCCGAAATGTTGGCCATTGCCCACTGGACTGGCCAAATACCACGTCGTCCGCCGCTGCCGGCGGGGGTGAGTGTCTCCCAGCTGATTGCCCTCGGATCGCAGCGCAAGCGCTCCAAGGTCTACTGGATGCTAGCCAAGTCGGAGCAAGAGGTGAGCGACTGGATCGATGCGATCACCAAGACCCTGCCGCCGCCGCCGCAGATCGAGCTGGTGGTGGACAAGCCGCACTTGATGAACGTGTTACGGCGTCCGCTAGTGCGCATAAGACGTGAGTAAATTCTCGTAATTACATGTGTTTCCTATGCAAAATATGCTCCTGGCAGATTCTTTTTTATACAAGATAATATAAACATTATTTCCATTTATTATTCATTTATTCCAGCTGCCACCCAGTCGGAGGTGAAGCAGCGCAAGGCAGCGGCCCACGGCAGCGGCAGTGGAGCCAGCGGCAGCAAGCACCATCGCTGCACCTCGTCGGCAATGACCACGATGCTGTTCCGACAGAGCCAGAATCCGCTGGTCAAGAGCGATGCGGCGGTGGCCATTCTCAGCAAGAAGCCGGACTCGAAGGCCTCGCTGGCCTGTGCACTGCCCTGGGGCCATGGCTGGGGATGGGCCACACTGCCCAATGGGGTGTGGAGCGGCGGACTTACCTGGTCGCAGTGCGAGGACACCTTTACCCTGCACGCCCTGCCCACCACCCATTGCACCAACCTCATCGACACCTCGTGCAGCGGCGCCGTCTATCACACAGACATTGGCGGCTTTGACTTCCACTCGTCGGGCGTGGACGACATCGGGGGCGAGGACTTTGACTATGCCATGGACTGTGGCGATTTCATATTCTAAAGTCCCTCCAGGACAACATAATCAGGCTCAAAGAGCTGAGCAACTGGTAATCGCTTAGGTATTATTTCGTTTTCGTTTGCCCCGGAGTGTCAGGGAACCACACGTTGCGTATACGACGTTGCGTATACGACTCGTTAGGTCAGTTGAGCTAATCCAGATAATCCCCCAACTTCCTCAAGCTGTTGAACAGCAACAGCAGTTCTGGTAATTATCTACTATTTACTCATTTCTTTTTTTTTTAGTGTGCTAAAATATGTACCCAGCAGTTGCGGTTAAAGTTTACTATTATAAACAAATTTCTAGGGATTGCGTTTTTATTTTTGGTTTTATATATTTAATGATCATGAATATAATCGAATATAGATGTATTCTGGATTAAATGAATGCAGGAATCTTTTCCCAGTTTAATATTTAATTAATTTTTTAGTCAGATTATTTGTTGATTAAGCTTCTTAGTTTCTTATTGAGAAAATGTAACCTTGACTTTGGTATTGATCGATAACCCAGCAGCCTTATTTCGACCGCAACTGCTGCCTGGTATTGACTTGATGTGTCGACCCATATATATGTTAAACCACACACGCTCGCCAATCTCAAATCATACACAACCAACAACCTGCAGAACCATACCCACCCGACCGCACCATGCCACCGCAGGCGCAGTGGCAACCACAGGTATTTGAAATGCGAAAATATTTTTGCAACGCGCGTATAAGTAGGCTACAACATATTTTTGCAACATGAAACGAATACGAGATAGTAGCAGCGACAAGTGAAAAAAAGAATATAATTAAAAACGAGACAAACAACGGCGAGATGTTGAAATACTTTTGAGTATTTTGATAGTTTTGTAATTTATATTTATGCAATTTTTAAATGGAAACACTTTTTCAAATTGTTTTGCCATGATTTTCTAGAATTTTTGGAATCGAAAAATAGTATTAAACAGGCCCCCCCGGAGACCTTCCCTTACCCCTCTCTCCTGATGTGCCCGAACGCCAAACTCATTTATGTGTGCCAATTTTTGAAAAATTTATACATATACAGCGCGCAAGTGAACCGAAAAATCGATACAAGTTTAATATAATTGTGGCGACCACAAAGGGCTGGGCAGGGCAGGGCAGGGAGATAAATCCAACGCAGAATTTTAATTGGAGTATAGCAATTTTTATATGCATACATAAAATGACAGAGTAAACAGTAAACAGGAAAACCAGGTTAATAACAAGTAATTAATAAAGGAGAAACTAACTCTAGATGTAACCAACACACTCAACTCATCACACTCCACGCCGTCTTACCCCTAGCACTTAAGGCTTAAGTTTTCGAAACTCACACACAGATCGATCAACCCCACCACCCGTACTGATGTAAAGTTTATAAAACAAAGTTAAGCGAATCAACAATGAATAAAAAAAAAACGGAAAAAACAAGTTAGTAGCCCAGGAAGATAAAGCCAGAGATATGTGTATACACAGAGACATGTACGATTAATTAGTAGTTAAGGGCGCCTCATTACAGAAATCGTCGCAGAGTACTTAGGGCAACCTACACACACACTCAGCTCATGCCACATCGATTCGATTTTGAATTTGATTTTGAGGAACTTCCGTCAAGGAAGGGAAACGCCGCTACGGACACCTTGAAGAAACTGTATCTGTAACTAAAAACTAGCCTAAGTCGGAGCGTCAAGTAATGCAGGAGCCTAGAGCCTAGAGTTGTTAAGTTATATAAATATATATATATTAATAATTGTAAGTGCAGGTTTTCAAAATGTTGCATGCCGCGCAAATATGCATAGAGATAGAGGATAGCGGATAGAGTCGCGAAATAATATGTAAATTACGGGTAATAGGACGCCTATGTCCCCTACGCATCTGTTGCATGTCCCTGTGCGTACGTCTGGGTGTATTACTATATATTTACGATCAGCGAAAGCCCCAAAACCTGAGCCTGCAGCCTTAGCCATCATTGGAACACCCTCGAGCACCCTCGCGCCATCACCGCCCACCATTCGCTTCTAGCCGTATATACTTAGTATCTACACGCGCATGCATATATGTATCTATTATATATAGTACATGTGCATCTGTAGCTATGCTCGAGAAAAGCGTACGGGGAAACACTTGGCCCGCCACGTAACGTAAATGAAATGTAGACTACAAGACTTAAGCAATTGTCGTTTAGACGTTAAATTAGAGCGCATTGAATGTTGGCTTATACATAGTTCTAGATTCAGATGCGATGCGAACGAGAGCGGAACGAACGGAGGAGCGTTTAGAGACATATTTAAGGATAACCTCACCACAATGTTTTAGTCTGAAGCGTAGCCCGAGAATAAATCGAACAAAAATCGAATAAAACAAACAGAATGCTAACGAGCGAGCTATAAATAATCGAATCGAAAATGCGAAAACCAAACTAAATGAAAAATCAACCTTGGACAATCACGCATATGTATGTAGGAAAACGGGATTAAATAATGTATGTAAATTGTTTTGGGTCGGTGTGGCCGACTAAGGGCCCACCGACGATATAGCTTGTGTGGCATAGTCTTAGCACGTCCAGCATGGGGTCCACAGAGGGCTCCATGAACTCAACTAATCTTACACTGAAGAAAAACACTCACAACACACACACACAAGGTACGAGAGGATGCGATTCGATTGAAGGGCTCGAGACAAGTCAAGCTTCAATTAAGTGTCAATCCCCCACGCTATTCAGTTGAACCGAGAAGTATTTTTGTAAACTTTATTAAGAACACCGAAAAATCAACCACAAGAAAACGAAAAAAAAAAAAAAAATGAACATGGATGTTTTAAAACCGAAAATTAAGCAAATATAGAAAAAACATAAAAACAAAGGTATACATTAGGTGCAAATTTTTGTAGAATAATTGTACACGTAAAATGCATTTCCGATGTTAGCTGAACAACCGTATATAGTATATAGTATATAGTATATATACATCCACTTATATATATGTATGTGTACGAGTATGTGTGTTTAGCGGACGTGAATCGAGCAAAAGCAACACCCACTTTTATTGTGCTGCGCCTTTTCAGCGAGCAGCTGAACTGTGAATAGTACCTTAGGTAGCGCCGGCCGGCATCGCGTGTAAACCGCATTTGATGTAACCACGAAATTATGAAATTGTAGCAGAAACCAATCGGAAATCGGTGGCAAAAGCGAGATGAGGCAGCATAAGGGAGCGACATGGGCGGAAGCGGAAGCAGGCTTCCAGCCATCCGGCCATCTTGGCGAACGTTACGTATACGCCTCGCAGTCGCCAGAGTCAGAGCCAGATCCCTTAAATACATGTATGTTTGTGTGCAACTCACAATTAGGCTAGTAAGTTCGCGTTGTTTGTTACCAATTGTCAGTTGTCAGTGTCGTTGATGTTGAAATTGAAATTGCCGTGTCATTGTTAAACGTATATTCAAGTTGTAAACCGACAGTGTTTGGAGTTAGCTGTTTTTTGAGAGCGCAGAAAGCGTACGCAGCAGCAGATTATACAAATTATACAAGCAGCAAAGAAAGCAAGCAAGAAAGCAAGAAAGCAAGCTAGCAAGCTAGCATATATACATACATTACCTAGGTGTGCAAGTAATATCGAATATATATACATTGGTGTAACAAACAATCTGGAAACAAGGCTTCAGCTCGAACCAACACAAATCGATGTCTTGTCTAAATGTCAAGAAGTTTTAATTCCCCCCACAAAAACGGCTCGGCCTTGCCAAAGACTCTTCCAATAAAAATGCAAATCCAAACACCCCCCCTCGAACTTCCCCCCGAACAAACGGTAATTAGCGAAGTAACTACGTAATTCTATAGGTGTGTATGTGTCTATAAATATATATATATTTTCGACGCCGCCAAGCCCGAAGAGATCGTTTTGCGTGGCAGGTTCAGGTTCAGCCAACTCATAGCAAGAGCCGCAACTCTTTTTGGCCAGCTTTGGCCGAAAAAAAAGAAGAGAGAGCCAGGCCCCGGGGAAGAGAGCCAAAGAGACGAGGCAGCAGTGCGCTCTTATATGGTTTCAAGACCGCAGCCCGAAAAGCAGGCGAACACCGAGTGTGTCTGAATGAATAATTGTTACTAAAACGATGAGCAACTAAGCGCCAAGCGAGCAGAAGAGAAGAAGTCATCAAGTGAGTCATTAAGAGGGGCGATTGCCGAAGCTTAAACACTGTCAAACATCCAATTTCGCAAAGCCAAAGTGCGCAATATGATTTCTTGTTTTGTGAAAAATGCTCAGCAGGTTACTCTTTGCATATTTGAATTATTTTTTGGCAAGTCTAAACGCTCAGATGCCCTGTAAACCAATTTAAATTGTACTTCTAACTACATTTTCTATTTATTTAAATTTAAAATAAATTGTATAGTTTTTTAAGTAAGCTTTAAATTAAAATTTGAAAGAAACTATTGTACAATATTGTTTAAAATCAATCATATTTATTTACTATAATTTAAGTGTCACACAACATGTATTTAAATACTTTTCAAAAGGTATCCAAACTTCGCTTAACTAAGATACACAATTGTTTGCTGATTAGATGGCTTCAAGTCTGGGTATGATGACTTCAAAAAACGAGGGGTTGATGAATTGTAAATGGCGGAAAAACATCTGCGAAGCGTCAGCGTTGATAAATGTAAAACAAAAGCAAATAAAGTTTAGCAACAACATCTGAGAGAACGAAAAACACACAGTCGTTGAGCGATAAACACCAGTTTCTCTTCGCGTGCACGCACAGACGAATGTGTGTTCAGGGGGGCTTCTGGGAAAAGGGGGTACTGTCCATAGAGCTAACCCGATATATCATCTATATCTATATATACATATGTCTGTGGAGAGCTGCACGCCACCATCATCAGCAGATCAGTTGGCGGCGCTGCACCGCTCGATTGTCGCCAACTTCGCAACTTGTTCGGGCCGGCCATCGGATTTTGAATCGGAATCGGAATCGAAATCGGAATGGAATCTTGTCTCAGTTAGCGCGCAAACTTCTCAGCAAACAGTCGCCAGCGCTGGGCTCTTGGAAAACAGAAATCCAGGCTAGCTACCAGACACACCCGGCGTATGCGTAATTACCCACCATCAACAGCTGGCCAGTTGCCCACAGAAGAGGAGTCACCACCACTCCTCCACTCCACACATGGCCACTATCCTTCGGTGACCCACTTCGAGGTCTGGCTCTAAAGTTCAATCCTCGTTTAAGTGCCTTCTTTGTGTGTCAACTAACTCGCGTGACCGACCGCTAGCCAAAGTCCTTCCTCTGTGGGGTTATTTCTAGTCTGGTAAGTTCACTTTGGGAGTGTATGCAAATCGCAGCTCCTAAAGGCAAACAAAGCCCGCAGAGAGTTTTTTTTAGTCAGCTGGAAAGGTCTTGAGTCGAAAAGTTGAAAAATACATAAATTAATTGTACGGAGAGTGAGCGAAGTGTGATAGAGAGCCAGTGGGTGTGAGTAGATACCCTAAAATAGGAGAAAGTAAAGACAATATATTCTGATAAAACAAAAATAAAGTAAAGGTAACGTAACCATTATAATTATTGTAATTTATTGTAATTATAAAAAAATACAGAAGAGTGCGATGGAGCTCTAATACCTCAAGTAATTGAGGGTATCCCTTAGCCGAGGTACTCCACTCTAACTTCTTTCTTTGTTCTTGTTATATCTAGAGAAGCTCTCGACTTTTTCAATCAGTTGGCTTTTATTCTGTTGTCAGTATCGGGCCAAGAAAAACAGACATAACAGATTTTCATACTGTCCTGAGCATATCGTATTCATAAAATATTTATCTAAAATTTTGAAAACTTTGTTGTTACCTTTCTCGAGTCTATTTCGGTCCAGATTTAATTTTTTGTAAATACGCGCAAAGATAAACCATTGGCTTTCATCACAGTTTGTTAAATTGAATTGGCTTGTTCATTGATCGCACCTTGTTTGGAGCAACCTTCGGCCCACAATTGTGAATCTGAGTCTGGGTCTGGGCACGGTCTGAGCGGTTTGCACTTCCACTTCCAGATCGGCACCCACGTCCACCGCGGAGATCTGACGCCTCCTGGCGACAATTTGCCTGCCCCGCCTCCATTGCTGCCGCTGCTGTTGCCGGTTTTATTTATTTTCGCCAAGTCGTAGTGACTCACCGAAGAGTCTGTGCCGGGTCTGCGGTAGCCGAGCAGCTTAGCCAAGCTCTGTCGCGTCATCGCCTTGGCTAGTGCCCACACACGAGTCGCATCGAATCGCACCGAATTCAATCGCTGAATTGCCCCACGACTGTATTTGGCGATGGCGTCAGAAGGTTCCGGAGCGAAGACCTCAAGGCTGGCGCAAATGCAGGTAAGATTTAAATGCTAGACGGGTTTGGTTTACATGCTTAGCCAGGCTTTAAGTGGGAAAGTCTCTATAAATTCCTATGCATATATCATAATCCGAAAGCAAATTATTAAGACTTAATTAATGTTTGCCTTGCTCGCTCAATTAATCAGAAATTAACATAATAAAGAGTCAGATCTCTACGTTCAATTTCCGTGAAGAGCCATAAATGGTTCGCGTCCGAGTTCGAGTCGGACTCTCATTCTTTTTTGGGGAGTTCTAATTCAGTTTCTCCGACTGAAGTCTCCCAGCGAAAGCCAGCTAATTGAATTGTATTAGCCGCTGCTCATATTTGGTAATGGGAACCTCTTGTCGCCCCCACAGAACCGAACAATAGGCACTCCTTGGCTGACTGCCATCTGTTGACGGAATAAAGCGGCGTCGACAGCCTAGAACACGGGCCGGCCTCGTATATTTTCCCTTCAATTAGCTGTAATTACGGTTAGCCAAGCTACGTCACTGTTTGGGCCACACTCAATAACCAAAAAGGGTTGACATTAAAAACGCCCACATGCACATGTGCACAGAGAGAAATAGAGGGAGCTCTAGTTAAAAGAGTGTTAATACAGGAAAAGAAAAATAGAAGGTGCTGCAAACCGTGAGGTTTCTCGCTGTAGTTAACAGATGGAAATTTATATAGGAGGATATAGTAAGGGTTTTTTTAAAGGGAAAACTGGCTAAAATAAATATTACGGGGTTCCCTTAAATTTATAAACAAAAAGGGATGCTAAAGTAAATATTTACTTTATTTTTTAATGAAAATTTCAACTTCAGGCCCTAGCCAATATACAAATCCTCATTTTGAGTAGAAAACATATTCAAACTCTACACTATTTCTCTCTCTCTGTACTCAAAACCCACCTATAATTCATCAATCAAGAAATTTACCTGAAAAAATAGTCGCGCGCGATTTTTATCGCTGAACGGTGGGGCGGGGGCGGGGGCGGACGGTTAATAGACAATGCTAAGGTCCCTTGTCACCTGAGCCAGCGCTGCTCTTCCTTTCCGGCATTCAACAATTGCTGTGCCCCCCTCCTTGGTTCCTCGGTCGTCGGTGTGTGTCCCATGTGCCATGGCAACGTTGCAGCCATTGATTTTTTGTTGTTGTTATTGGCATGCAGGGGAAAGGACGAAAGAAAAAAAAAACAAAAACAGAGCTAGCTAAACAAAAGGGCAGCCGGAAAGGATTTCTCAAGGGTCCGATATACACAAAGGATTTACGTTGTTTTTTTTTGCGTACCCGCCGACGACTTGCCAGATGGCCATGGCTTGGTCCGAAGGCCACTACCAGGATACCAGACGCAGGAGACAACCGCAATTACACGACCCGCAGGCGGGCATTTAGAGAGCAGAGCTGAGCAGAGCAGAGCCGGAGAATGGCCACAAGCAGCACACCCACATTTACGCCCGCACCCAGGACCCGTTCCAGGGAGCTGGATAAGGTTTCCTTTGCCCAGGCGGGTCGTGTGGCCAGGGGTTTTATGTACTGGCGGCACGTAAGTGGGCACGGATTTATTCGCATGTCACTGGGGGATGGAATGGGATCGGGGCTAGGGTTTTGAGGGGCTGGGGCTAGTGTGTGGGAGGTGTGACACCGCCTCATCGCTAGAATAGACAGGCAAACAAAGCACTCACACCACGGAAGCCTGTGCACTTAATGACTCCACTCGCGGGAAATGGACGCGCTAATGTCCAGTCCCTGGCTCGCTCAGTTGGCACGCGCTCTCTGGCCCGGAATGTTGCAGGCGGACGGGAACGAGGACGAAGATTACTCCCAGTACACGGAGTTTGGACAGGATCACATCCTACCCCTAAAGTTGAACGAATCCTGGGCGGCCAGGCGTCTCATGGAGGCACTTAGTCACCTTCCGCCTAACAGTGGCATCAGTAACTCGGCGCCTGTAAGATTAAGAACTTAAATGGGGGATAAGGTTACTCTGTTAAAGTATTCTAGGGTTTCTTTTAGCTTGAAGCAATATTAACAGAATATTTTTAGCAAGTTTCATTAACTATATAAATTCTATTAACTTATATTTCCCTTCCACAGATGCGTTTCCAGCAGCGAACACATCAGGAGCAGGAGGCGCGACGTCGCGAGCTTGGGGCTACCAAGGGCACAGCCGATGTTTTGGATACGGGAACAGTGCCCACCATGACCTCCTCTAGGCTCATCGGAAACGGCAAGGTCCGTCAGATGTTTGATGAGCGTCGTCGAGGCGCGGGCATTGATCGTAGTAATCCCCTCAAGCCCATTGCATCTCTACCCTCGCCACCAGGAGCAGCCACCGCCGCCGCCCAAGCCAAAACACGCCAGCCACAACAGCCGGTGCAGCGGCTAGTCAAGGGCGTATCGGCCATGACCCTGAAGGAGGCGGCTGCTAGCCCCACCAAGCGCATTACCAGCGACAGCAACAATAATAAGTTTGCAGCTCCCAGGGCTGTGGATCGAAACCTGAAGCCCGTGATCACCCGAAAGACACCTCCGGCCCAGGAACCAATGCGCAGTCCCAATAAGCCGCCATCGCATCGCTTTGTAGCGATAAGGACTGAGACATCCGCATCCGATCGGCGGTCTCCACCGCCACCGTCGCGTCAAATGGTGAGTAGGATCAGCCTTGACTTAACAGTCAGTTCTAAATCTTACCAAATCTATGTTTATTCCATAACTACCCTTTGATCGGATCAGTCCCAGCCAAAATCCCCAGTCAAGAAGGTCACAAAAATGGTAGGTTCTATCGAGGAATGCAGTTCTCCTTAAACATTGCACTAAACTTCCTTCTCTTATCCCCTAAAGGCAGAGCAGGGGCCACCTCCGGAGGGCACAGCCCTGTGCCGGCACTGCGGTCGTCACTTCCTCACCGATCGCCTGCAGAAGCACGAGGCTGTGTGCGCACGGATGTTGACCACCAAGCGCAAGATCTTCGATGCCTCCAAGCAGCGCATCGTGGGCACCGAGGCCGAGAAGTACAACAAGAAGCCGAAGGCTGGCCTTCGATCGGTGACCTCGTACAGCAGCGCTGCCCAGCAGAAGGGCCTGACCATTGGGGTGAAGAAGAACAACTGGCGCAAGAAGCACGAGGAGTTCATCCATTCGATAAGGGAGGCCAAGAAGGCGCAGCTGCACTTGGCGCGCGGCGGCAAGCTGAGTGACCTGCCACCGCCGACGCCTTCGGAGAACGCCGACTACATTCAATGCCCGCACTGTGGCCGGCGCTTCAACGAACAGGCAGCGGAGCGCCACATCCCCAAGTGTGTCAACATGGTGCACAACAAGCCCCGCAACGGTCCCCCGCCGAAAAAGCGCTGATCTCTCGGGTCGGGTGACAGTGGACAAAAACATGCCCATACTTTTACTTGTGATAAAGAAGTTTAATGATTGAAATGCTTAGTGAATAACTATGGGTATGGGAGCTGCTAGTCGGACAACACCTCGACATCGTTGCTGTCGGAGGCAGTGGCCGCCACGGCTGGCAACGCCGCCGCCGTTGATCCCGACTTTTCGCGTTCAATAATGGCCTTCACCGCCTCGGCAGCCTTGTTCATCTCCAGTCCCTCCAGCATGTACGCCCAGTTGTCCAGGGTGGCATCATCGTCGTCGGAGATCCAGTTGGTCAGCATCTTAATGCAGGCCACATTGGCCACGGGGTGCTCCATTTGGAAGAACAAAAGCTCATCGTTGGTGAAGCCAATCTTCTTGCCCACCTTCATCCAGGGCTCACCGATCAGGGGGGCCACCTCCTCGATATGCTCTTGTGTGACCATCAAAGGCTTGTCATAGGCTGCGGGCTCAAAGGCCTCGTCCACCACCGGCTCCGTGTCGTCCACCTCGAGATCCGGCTCTGCTTCGGCTGGCGACTCTGGTGACTCGGTGGCGAAATTCACGCTCTCCGTATTACCAAGGTTGGCTGCCAGGCCATTATTGTGGTCCGTTGAGTTGCTCGATGCCAGGGCCACCGTCTTGGGCTCCCTGTCGCGAATAAGACGCTTGCGAACCTGCTCCAAGTAGTCGGAGGTCTTGCTCGATGGCTGCGACAGGGAGGTGAAGAAGTGCGGCGTTTGGCGAGCGAGCAGGCGCAGGGCGCGCCACTCGAAGCCTGGGTCCACTTTGTCATGCGGCGTCTCCAGGTAGGACTCTAGAAGCGGCAGGAAGTTTCGCTGCTCGCTCTTGCAGGCCTGCAGGTTGTCCGGCGAGTAGTTCCACAGGCGGGTTAGATTATCACTGGAAAAGTGAGAAATTTTCACTTGAATTTCCGCTTTCAGTGAAGTGTAAAGTTGAGCTACTCACTTGCCCAAGAAGAACTTGCCATTGCGGGCAGCATCGCGCAGCGAGTCGCCCAGGGGACGTCGTGGCTTCTTAGCCGGCGGTCCCTTTACCTCCTCCTCACTAGCGGCCGGCTCCTCCGGCTTCTTGAACTCCTTGCAGCCCTCGTTCTTCCAGTTGTTCCACATCTCCTCGCGCACCAACATGTGGTGGACAGTGCGGGCAAACCGCCTGCCATATGGCGGTGTCTCCTCCAACAACTTGTACACGCGTGGCTCCGTGTCCTTGATAAAGTCAGCCTGGTCGCTGGTCAAGGTATAGGTTTCCCTGCAAGAAAAAACCATTAACTTATGCATTCCCTCGGCCTTCTTCTCGCCTGCTTACATCTTGAACTTGACAGTGACTTGCAGATACTGAAAGAGAATGAGAAACTGCACCAGGACGGCGCGACGGAAGTTGGAGTCGGAGAGCTGGAGGGCCAGCAGCTTGGGATTGGTCAGGAACTTGGCGAAAAAGTGATGCGTCTTGGTCACGGCGCTCACTACTGCGGCGGCGTCTGCTGTGGTCTCGACATCAATGTCCATCGACTGACTGTTGCCATCGCTGTCTTTGTCACTGCCACTGGAGCGCACATCCTCCAGCTTGAAGCTCGAGAACGACTGCAGAATGTTCTCTGCATGCTAAAAGATAAATACCTACATTATCCGATTCGATTGCTTGAAGATCAGGGCGGCTTACCATCTGGAACATCTTCCACTGCGCCTTGTTGTAGCACTGATTGGGATTGCGGAAAAAGTCCTGCAGCGACCAGAACTTGCAGTACAGATCGTAGTCAATCTTCAGGGGTATGTCCTCGGCTGTGTCCTCCAGCTCCTTGTCATTGTCGTCCTGACTGTCCTTGCTGTCCAGCCCATACTCCGTAAAGTTGTCCAAATTAAACTCGGACACGATGTTCAGGCCCGACCGCTCCGAGAAGGGAAAGAACTTTGAGAGGAAGAGCAGGATGCGACCGCAGAAGACAGTGTTCTGGGTGCGGGACAGGCGGCGCAACAGATCGTTGCACATGCGCAGGATGTTGTTCTTGCACGAGGCAAAGAAGAGCTCCTCCTTCCACACCTCCACCAGTTCCTCGACAAAGCGGAAGATCTCCTGGCACTTGTCCAGCGTGACCACATCGAAGGTGTCCATGAGCAGCACCACGGGTATGGTGGTGGACACTATCTCGGCGCGTGTGGCCTGCACGGAGAGGCGCACTAGGTCGCCAATGCGATCCACATCCTCGTCCAGGCGCTTCATCAGCAGCACTCGGAATACCTGATCCATGGGCAGGCGCTTGTCGTGCTCGGAGTTGGCCGTGAAACTGTTATAAGCCGTTACGAGCAGCTCCACGCTGTTCTGCTGGATGGCCTTCTCCAAAGTATTCTGTGGATTTTGTTATATTTTCGAGTTAATACCTGAAATTTACAATTCCGTCTTCTATAAACCCATCATTTCTCACCGTAAATGCCGTCTCCAGTGCGAAGTAATTGGCCGACTTCGTGGTGGTCTTGCCCACCACTTCTGTAGCGGTGCTCATTTTGTTTTTAACAATAATATTCAATTATTAAGAGCAGAAAAGGAAATTGAGAATTTTATGTTTTGTTTTTACAAAACAGCGCTGTCAACACCTCGATGACACTATCGATACACCGATTTGTTTGCTCTGACCGGCACCTATCGATTGTTTTGCACTATCGCATAAGTGCGATTACATTTGACAAATTATTTAAATTTGAAAAATTATACTTTTTGATTTAAAACTGTTGAGCCTTGTTTAAAGAGAAAGAAAATGTAAGAAATATTAAAAAAATTAATAATTAATAGAGAACTTTTAAGAGTCAAGCCAAAGCAGTCATTTTATTCAATTTTATATATTATTTTTCATTGACTAGATAGGCTGTTATCAGTTCCACAATCAGAATACACTTGACATGTCACTTACTTTCCCGCGCCATACAAGGTCGGAAAGATTCATAAGTGGGCCAACCGAATAGTCTTCCATGTTATTCCGAATCTTAATCTCGAACAGACTAGCCATGCCCCAGTTGATCGTCATCGTAGTGCTATGGATTCTGGCACTGAGTGGTGCCAGCAGCAGGACAGTGTTTGACCAGCTTTTCCCGGGAGTAGGCGTAGGACCAGGAGGCTACTATTATCCGCCCGCTCCTCCAGCGCAGCAACCATCCTACCCTGGCTGGCAGCAGCAGCAGCGTCCCCGACCAAAGGAGCACCAGCGCTCGTACAAAGATATTTGCCGAGTTGTCAACACAAACGGATTCACTAATCCGGGAGCAGTGCCCCGGTGTCCTTACTAGCCTTACTAGTGTGCTGTATATTTCTTACAAATTGGAAAATTTCACGAAATAAATATAAATAAGCGGTGCTTAACAGGTATGGTCATGTGCTCATAGCTAATACCTAGACAACAAAGGCGACAAGCTTAAGCTAGGCAACAGGAAGGGCTCTTTAAAAGAGCCGCTTTTGGACAATATAGAAGACACAGGCCAGGAATAGACAGAACGCGAAGAAGAGCAGCATTTTGTCGGTGCACTCGCGCCGTCCGTACTTCTTCAACAGTTTGCCGGACATGGTGATGGTGCCGGCGGTGGTCTGCAACTCGGCGCTGGTGCTCTCCACATTTTGCGACGAGGCCACCAGGGTCTCCAGGGTGACGGCACTCTTTTGGGTTGTCTCCGACAGATGCCGCGAAATGGCCAACATCTTCTCGGTAACGTCGTTCTCCTGCGAGACCATACTGCCCTGGTTGTGACGGGCACGTGCCGTCGTCCGCTGGCGTAGTTCGCTTTCGCCGGTTATGGCCATCAGCTCCTCGCGATTGGCCTTTTCGATTTCCCGAATTGTGGACACGTTTGCCTTGCGGAATGCCTGTAGGGTCTTGGAGAATTGGTCTCGATGAGTATCCACTTCTTTGGCCAGTGCGGCATCCGCCGTATCCCGCGCCCAGTCGTCCAACCGCTCAATACTTATTCGGATGGCCTTCAGCTTGGCGCGTCCAGTTTCATTCAGCTCCTCCAGCTCGGCGATCGAAGTGCGGCTGTTCAGAATGTCCTATAATACAAATTGGGGATTTAGTTTTTTATTTCTTTGTATAGTTTTGATATGCTCATGCCTGTATTATGGCCTTGGTCTGCAGGTTGTTATCAATGAGATCCTGTCGAATGGACTGGAGAGTAAACGTGTCCTTGTCCATGGCCATGACTGTCTTTATTTCACAAAACAAATATTATTTTTTGACTCTGACGCGTCAACAACAAGAGCAGTTCTTAAAATATGTAAACTAACATAACAGATGTTATGTTAAGGTACCATATGATTAACATGAGTTGCTTGGCCTGCTATTTATCGATACTTTTGAATTTCCTTTTTAGTATTACGTTTCCACTAGTGCTCATATGCTTTCGATATTGGCAAAGATGCAAGCATCATTTAAATATATTATTAATAAATTAAAATTTGATTAAAATCAATTGGCACCCATTCGCTTACCAAGCCGTAGCCTATTCACTAGTTCTGAGGTAAATACCAAAATAGGACAAATTTAAGATATGAAAAACCAAATAAATTGTTATCTTGAAATCAATATTTTATATTATTTTTATTATATTTTATTATTATTATTATTATATTATTTATATTATTATATTTTATGTTGTTAAATGCAACGCGTGCTTATTGTTTGTTGTCTACGTAATTTTTGTCTCCAGACAAATTTGGTTTCAACTTATAAAAAAAAACTTTTTATTTAATAACATAAGCGCTCCGAAAGCTGATGGCTTAGAAGATATAACATGATCACTTTGGCACAAAAATGTATAATAAACTTGCATTTATAATCCCCAAAAAACATACTTTCACAATTATGAAATGCAATTTGCCCAAAATGCAATAAAGCATCTATAGTGGAAACGAACAGTCCGTAATACCACATATGGTAAAATATCGATATTTAAAACCGAAGCTGCTTATCGATAGCTTCTTAACTATGCAGGTTCCATCACGAAACTGGCGAATGGCGGCGCGAATCCACTTTTACTTTTTTGGTAATTCGAACACTATTTTCTACAACTAGAAGGCGTCGTTTTGGAATTGAGCGCACAGCTAATACCTACTGAGTTGATGACTTAAGCGCCAACGATGTCGGACGAGTCTATCACTGACTTGGTATGCTTCTTTGGTGTTTTGGTGTGCGTACCTGAATTTCACATTTGGTTTATTTAGTAGGATTCCGTTGATGAGCTGTCCGAGATTAGTTCAGTGAGCTCGTGTTCCAGCGCAAGCTCCCTTTCATCACTTACTAACAGCTCCAGTTCCAGCGAAAGTTCCTTTTCTTCTGACAGCTCCAGTTCCAGAGCAACTTCCGCCCTATCCTCACAAATTGTGCAGCAGTACCAGTTTCATCTGAGAATGGATGAATCGCACAACCAATCGAATGCTTCAGAAGGTGAATCGCCCGACCAGTCGAATGCATCAGGAGCTGAAGCAACATCGCCCTCGGATGCTAGATCGGTGTCCGTTGATGTGGCCCGGCTGCTGGCCGATATAGGTTCCAGTAAGTCGTAAGATCGCAAGAGTTTAGCTCGGAAAGTACACACAATTCTTATTTCAGTCAATCGTTATTGCGAGGATATGGCTGCCCAGATTGCCAACGACATTGTACCCACTACCTCTACGCCGACAATAGTGCGTGGCGTGCGTCGCAGACTTGACGGTAAGTCCGGGCTATGGATCTCTTTGTCCCTTTTGTTTGTTTTTAATAATTCTAATCAATTTTGGTCTTTCCTCCAGTGACACCCGTGGAGGTAATAGACTTGTCCAATTTGGAGTTTGTAGCACCGGCTCGTCCGCCCCCCAATCGTGCTCCAGACGCGGTGATTGATTTGTGCACCCCAGACAGATCTCAATTCCGTCGCTCAAACTTCCGGCAATCACCTTCAGATGCTGCCATTGTAGAAGTCGACGACGAACCGTCGCCTCCAAAACGCATATGTCCCCAACTTGACCAGTCCCAGAAGGAGGACTCCTACAAGTGCCCGGTGTGTCTGGACAGCGTTCGCATGCGTGAACCGGTGTCGACCAAATGCGGTCATGTCTTTTGCAAGGATTGCCTCATCGCTGCCATCAGTAGTGTTCACAAGTGCCCGTTGTGCAACAAGAAGTTAACACAGCGTCAATTTAGTCGTATTTACTTGTGAGGCGAGATCCAAGAGCTCTGCGAGCTCCGTATTGCTATTTATAAATCAACTTAATTATAATATAAAATACCTTCGCATTAATTTATATAAAAGACGGCAATGAAGTTCCGATCTTGTGATTTCCAAGTGAATATATATTTAAGTTTTCTTTATAAACCTTTCCTCTGAATAAACCAGGACAAAAATATGCAACCAATCATGATTATGTTTATAACTGGCAATTATTAAATGTTATATTTTCCTAAACCCATCAAGGAACCAGGAGCAGAACTAAAATATGTAAAGAATCAAGATTATATTTATAACAGATAAACATTAAATATTATATTTATCTTCGCCAATCATTAATTTAATTCATTGACAATAAAAACTATGTTCCTTTCGCCATTTGCTGCATTATATTTAATTAAAAGCAATGTTTTATGTTTAATAAAGTGTTGTACCCACCAAACTCTTGGACAGCATGCAGATGCTACTGATCGGAGTAGTGGGAGTTATAATAGTTAACAATACGCAGCTTTTGTGGTAATATCGAAAAAGCTGCTTTGATGTGGGCATTATAATCAAAAATTGATAAAAACAAAGCGAAAAAGTAAATTGTATTATTTTTCAAGTTCGAAAAAAATGGATGTAAATTGTTTCCAAAAATTTTGGTGTTTCGTTTTTTTTGTAGTGCGGTCATCGTAGTTTGTTAATTGCTTTTAGTTCTTTTTTCTTCCAAAATTTACGCAAACAAATTTGTTTTTCGTATTTTGGAAAATTGTTTTTTAGGCCCGGCTGTGAACCTTCTTTTTAATAAACTTATAAACTGCATAATATTGTTGTTTATGGTAGAGCTCAGAGCTCAGAGCTTGACAATCATGCATGCACATGCTGCACAGAACATGATACAATTACACGAGGTAATCCCGACGGCTCGCGAAGGGTTTTGCTTCAGTCTGCGGACGAATTTTGGCCCGCATTAACCCTTAAACAAAAACGACATTCTGCAGTGTCGTAAACACTTCAATGGTGTTAAATTTTAATTTGATGAAATTTTTAATTAAATTTAAGAAACTAAGAAATGATGAGGAAACATTGATAAGATCAGTCGAAAACGTCGGATTTTCCACGTGTGGGTACAACTAGGCCTAAATTGTTTTCTCGAAAAAAGGTTACTTCGCTAATTTCTTGATAACATTTTTCTAAATGAAAGAATCAATTTAGCTCTTTGCTGATAGTTAGCTAATATCTCTAGCTTTAAATTGGTACATATGTATACATATGTTTGTATAATATGCGATTGGTCAAAAGTTATGAGGCAAAAACGAAACTGAGTCCAAACGGGACCTTTCCCCTATGGTTTTATTTGAAATCCACCTGAAAAGGTTTTAATATACTCAAACAACAATTTTTCATGGCTAAATAACTTTTTTTTTGTATCCTAATAGGCTGCGACATCTGTTCTGTCAAAGCAGAGTTGGGCACTATAATGTTTTCGTTAAGCTGTATCACTTTTGCCTAGTTTTCGAAACAAGTCAGTTCACTCGCGAAGATTTTCTGTAATAAAAAAATCGGAAATTTTGTATAATAAAAAAAAACTTGCCAAGATTTTGTGAAAATAAAAATCTAAAATTTTTAATAATAGAGCTAGAAAAGTAATCAAAATGAGCGAGCCAACTCAAGGAAATAGGTTGGGTCAACCAGTTGCTACCAACCTGACTGCTGCTGAGATTAGCAGCCGTAATCCCAACCGCTTGGTTATTGCAATGGAAGGTAAGGCATCGCAGAAACTTGGACAGAACCAATATTTTTTTCTAAATGTCCCTTGTAGCCGGCAACATCAATATATCCTATGTGCGAAACCACGAAACAAATGTATCAATACGAGTCCACGGTGCAGGAGTGCCCGTAGCCCTGGCTCTACCCGGTGTTAACGCGTCAAGTGTGAACGTGACCAATCTTAATACTACCACTGCGAACAGCCTAATGCCGAGCACCTCCACGGGTAAATTAAGCTTTCTTTAAATTAATATTGTTTTTTTTTTTTATTTACAATTTCATTAATTTTAGCTGTTCCGGGTCAAATCAATCAAAGCGTCCCGGGCAACCTTGCTTTGGGATCCAATGGCGAGAATTATTTGCGGTGCCCCGTCTGCTTTAACCCGACCTACAACAATCGGGCACGGGCCACTATATGTGGGCACGTCTTTTGCGGCACTTGTCTGGAACAATGCCTCGCAACGCGCCCCCATTGCCCCATTTGCGGAACTTTCCAGGAGTACCGCCATTCTCTACCACTATATTTTTGAGGTGCTTCTTACCTCCTGCAAGGACTTGCGGAACTTTCGGGTGGCCGGGCTACTCAGCGGATTCCAGGAGCGGGGTTCGACCGTCGATAGCTTCCGACAAAAGGCTACACATTTTTTTTTTCTGGGATTTAAGTCTCGCACACCAACAACTGGGATGCTGATGGATGTTGGCGGCATCTCTGAGCCCCTCCCATCAGAATGGTCACCAGGATGGTCATGTTGCGACTCCCATCTTGTTTTTTTTTTTTTCCTGTTTCTTTATAACTCCATCTCACCCAATTATAACACTATCACTTACAATTCATTACAATATACATTTATTCACATTGTACATTATACATTTATACACATCCAGCTCGACACTAATAGACACTTTTACAAAGACTTAAAATTTAACAATAATTTATTATACATATTATATTTTATTTTATTTTCGGCCTTCCTTTGTGTTTTGACTCGTTGTTGGTTATAAAAACCTGGGGATACTTGGTGTTGAGGAATAATAACATTCGCGTTATTCTTAAACTCCGGTGGCTTCGCCTCCTCTGGGAAAATCGCGGTTAGGCTTGTTGGGATCTCCGCATGATTTATTTTTGGCGACCACACGACTCGGGCTATGTTTTCGAACTCCCTTCCCTTTCTTTCACAGGTCACCAGCTCCCCTTAGATTTTTGGAGTTTCTCCTCTTTCCTCCTCTCTTTGACCTTCCTCCGCCCTTGGGAATCTTCTCCTCGCTCTTCGGGATCATCTCCTCTGTGCCTCTTAATCCTCAAAGTTGCTTTTCCTGAATCTGCATCCACCTCACCATCATGCCCCATGGGGCTGGACGGTTTGGCATTCGATAACCCGATATGAATAATAATTTCTATATGGATAAACTGAGTACATTTCATGTTACTGTATTTAATTTGTTTAAATAAATAGTAATTGTTACTGATTTTGGCATGGCAAAAATTATTGTTGCACTTATATTTTTGGCTTTAAAGTTTTTCTGAATTTCAGAATATATACGTACATTGGAAAGCATTAATTAATGGCTCCACTTTTTAATTAAGGTAAAGTTAATTGTATTTTTTTAAAGGAAGCTGAACCCCTAAATCATCTTAGGCTTGCCTAATCCAATTTCGGAGACCTCACTAACTTTTTTTTTTTTGCAAATATTGATTTTGTGATTTATTACTGTGTTAATTTACACAGTGTATATTGTATACTGTTACTATATATAGTAACTTTTACAATAGTGTAGGCAGGTGTTCAATGGATTTTATAATATTTTGTAGTAGTAGAAAAGTGTTATGGGTTACGAATTTGTGGAGTGATTTAGGTCATGTGGAGGTTTTTCTTTTTTTTAAAAAGTTCTGTGTTGTAGATCGATGGGATGGGTTCTTTTAAGTCTTCTTCTGGTTCTATGTTCCGTGAGTCTTCTGGCGAGTATATTCGGATGGTTTATCAGTTTCTTGAAGTATGTTTCCGCTTGAGAGTTGATAACGTCCCCAACAAGAGGAACTTTGAAGTCCCTGGCCAGGTCAATGTTCCGTATGTACCACTCAGCTCCTGATAGTTTGCGTAGTGTCTTGCTTTGGAATATTCTGATTTTGTTTAAGTGGCTTTTGGCAGCAATACCGTATACTTGTATGGCGTATCTCCATGTGGGGGCTAGTATGGTTTTGTAAATTTTGATTTTGTTTGTTATGTTAAGGTGATTGTTTGGTTTTAATAGCTAAGAAAGCTTCTTAGCCTTGGCTTCGAGCGAGTTCTTGACATTTGTAGTGTGCTTTGCTAGTGTTAATCTTCTGTCGAGGGTCACACCCAGGTATTTGTGTTCCCTTTTCTGTTCCAGTAGCTCTCCGTGTAAAAATAATCCTGGGCAATTGTCCTTCCTGAGTGTGTGTGTCACTACTGCACACTTTGAGGGGTTTACAGAGATGTTC
>VNJO01012954.1:0-45647 GCA_008042535.1 Drosophila tani | reverse complement strand
AAAGTTTGGATTTCTTTTGCAGTCGTTTCTGTAAGGCGGACATAACAACACGTAAAAATGGCTGAAGAAATCGAAAACTCCCAACTTGAGGCGAAATATTTTTTTACAAAAATTAATAATTTGGATCTTATGCAGTGCTTAATTTGTGGTGCGACAAGTGCAAGAAGGAGTTATAATATTCGAAGACACTACAGCTCCCAACACGAAAGTGCGTACGGCTTAATGAGTGATGATTCAAAATATTTTTGTCAGTGTATTCTCTTTGCTCGCACATTCTTTAAGGCGCGTGGCTGCGGCGCTCCGCGACGGTGGTGGTTGTTGTTGTTTTTTTTGGTCTGGCCTACCTGCTACTCAAACCGTTAGATCTCGTGCCCAACGCTGGTATACACCAATACATATGCCGGGTTCGACTGTTCGTATGCCGGATTCTCTTTGGTTCGACTGTTCGTTAACATGCGAATCCATGCGCAAAAACCTGTTAGTTAACATGGTTTTGCGCACGGATTACGCTGTTAAAGCTCGCTTAGGGTTGTTCAATCAGTGCGCCAATTCAAATTTTCAAATTATTTTCAAACTAGGCTTAGAAAAGGGTATATTGATATAGAATGTTGAGCAATAGTTACCTAAAAATGATTTGTTTAACAAATATTAGTAAAAAAAACCCTTCAAAATACTAAATTCCACTCGCCATCCACACTGGTTGCATTCGAGCAAGTATGATGCTATAGGTGACTACCCTGTTGGCTTGCAACCGTGAGAGGAAGAGAAAATTGCGGCTCTATATAAGTTGCTCTATGATGGTTTTAATTCCATTAAGATCGGGCAACTATATCATTAAGCTCACATAGAAGCGATCGTTTGATTTATATGAAAATGTAAAATTCTACATGTAAAATGTGTAGGTAAATATTATACAAATTTACTTCGATATTTTTTTCAATTCTACCAAAATTGATAAATTTTCAATGCTCCAATTGCAGACTGCAAGGGTATACAAAAATCTTTAAACTCAAAACCGTGTTCAGCACAAAAAATCCGTTGTGAAACAATATGTCGCATTCTATTAGCAAAAAAAATTTTAATTTGGAGGGCAGTGTAACCAATGTCTATGCCATGGACTTCATGTCCATTCCAAAATAATCAAACGAAATAATTTCGCTGACCCTTCCCCCCTCTAGCTAATTACGTAATATATGGTCACAAGGTTTTCCCTTAGTGCGTTGCAAAATTCTGATTAAAATTATATTACCCTGCTAGGGTATAAAAGTAAATTTAAGTTTTTTCATGTTATCATATTCATTTTATCTAGAAATTTGTATCTGTTTAAGCTACGTACTCACCAGCGCTAAAATTTAGCAACCAAATGAGTGCGAGCGAGAGACAAATACCCATTTTCGGCCCCTCTTAGCAAGGTCGGAACGCAGATGAGCTAAGAGAAATACTAGAATATACTAGAATGAACATCGCGCTAGATATTTGAAATAGGTTGAGTCTTCGCAAGGGTCTCGCGAAAGGAAGGAAATATCTGATAATACACCGCGACCCTTGCGACAGAGAGAACCTATATAGAGGCGCAATTTTTTCTGTCGAACATTTTCCTCTGCCAACGTCGGCAGATGTAAACAGAGCTGATTGGATGCTAAGTTGCAGTGCGAGAGGCAACAACAATAGGCCGTAAGAGAGAAGAGTACAGATCTATGGAAGTGCAACACTTTCGAACGCTTTCGAACACCTTCGAGCACCTCCGAACGCTTTAAAACCTGCGAGTTATTTAATGAAATGTTTAATATTTAAGCGTTTCTAGAGTATATTTCCAAAAGGACTTTGAAAGTAAAATTCTTTCTAATTCTTTTGGATAAATAAAAATATTTTTTAGGTGATAATATGTACCTCTGCCTAATTTTCAAGCATAAAAAGGTTTTGGAAGGACTAGAATGATAATAATTTGACCAGAATAGGTCTGTATTTGAACGGTTTAACTAGTATTTTTACAAAAAACAGGTGGAACCCAACGAAGAAATGAAACCGAAATGCTTGATGTGACGTCACGCAGTTCGAGACCAAACAGCTCGCTCAACCAATACACGTAGCCAAAAAGCCCATTCGTATACACCAAAACATATGCCAGGTTCGACTGTTACGCTCGCTTAGGGTTGTACAATCAATGCGCAACGGACTTTTCAAATGCAAATGCTTGGCTATGCTTAGAAAAGGGTATATTGATATTGAATGTTGACCAATAGTTACCTAAAAATGATTTGTTTAACAAATATTGGTAAAAAAAACCCTTCAAAATAATTAAGTAATAATTACAAATATTGGTAAAAAAACCCTTCAAAATAATTAAGTAAGCTCATCCTCGTCGGCGGCATCGGAAGCTGGCTTTGCGGCTTTGGAAATCATAATTTAAGTCATTTTTTCGTTTTGCGAATTTAATTTAAATTGTAAACAAACACAGCTGACAATATGGCCGTTTGGCCGTTTCGTATGGAATTTCGGTGAACCCCTAAGACCTGGTCACCCTAGAAATATGAAACCCATTTAGCTAGCTAAGGGTTTAGCCATAGCGAGTACTTGGCTTAAAAAAAAAATTGTTTGTCTGCGCCAATAATTGAGATTAAACAATAATGATTTCATATTTTCGTATCGGTAATCTTAAGGATTTATTATGCATTTTAAAAGTTTTTACAAAACAAAATCTAATTTAAGGTTTTATTTCATTTTATTCATATGCAATAACAACCTAATTTTTTTGGGCCTTACGTAGTTTTTGTTTATTTCTCATCTTTCTATCTTTTTACGTTTTCTCTTATTTTATATGAAAAAATGTTAGGGACCTATTTTTATTTTTATGGGGACTTATTTTCTACCCCCCAAGTTAGTATACTTCCACACTAATGGTTGGTGCGACATTTATTGTCCAGGTACAGTACAGGTTTCCTGGCAATAGGCCAGATTAAAAAAAAAGTACTTATCTGTCCTGAAAATAGCTGAATTGGCAACACTAACTGTTTATTTTTACTGTGGAACCTTGGTTAGCTTATCGATATTAAGTTACATGGCACGATTATCAGCCACGATATCTGTTTAACAGATAGTCAAAAGCGAGTTGACAGGTCCTGCGACTAGGAAGAACTCCGAGTCCACAATTTGTTGGTGTTTTTATTTAACAACTGCCTTATGCACAAAAAAATACGCTTATTTTTATTACTAGCGGAACGTAAACAAATTGCATGTATCCAGTAGTGACGGTCAGGTCACAGTTACAGCAAAAGGAAACTTGTATTGCAGCTGTTTATTTATAGTGGCCAAACAATTCGAAAAATAACACTACCACGCAGCAAAACCACCCCATCTTACGCTTACGGCGACGAGTTAACTTATGTCATTGTCCTCCACCCCGCTGTAACCACAAGTCCAAGGAACCGAAAGACATTTTGGTCCCAGTCAGCGTCAATGCCCCATCTGCGCGGTGACGACATTAATTGTCTTTAGTTAAATACGACGTTGCGTGAGTTATAAAATGATCAAGAGCATAGTAAAAAATAGTGTTTTTATTATTAATTTCATCAGGCCACCACACCGAGTCAGTTGCATAAATGGAGCCATCAACGAATATAACCAGCCTGGCAAATGTTTCGTCTGTGGCGCCTACCAGCGTCAAGCGGGTCACCCAACAGGGTCGCAAAAAGTCTGGACCCAAATTTGAGCTGTCCGAAACCCAAAAGTCGGACATTAAGGAGGCCTTTGATTTGTTTGACAACGAATGTACCGGCTACATCGAGGTCAAGGAGCTAAAGGTTGCCATCCGTGCCTTGGGTTTCGAGCCCAAGAAGGAGGAGATTAAACGAATGATCGCCGAAATAGACAAAGACGGCAGCGGACGCATTGCGTTTAACGACTTTCTCCACTTAATGACCACGAAAATGGCTGAAAAAGACACAAAGGAGGAAATATTAAAAGCTTTTCGTTTGTTCGACGACGATGAGACTGGCAAGATTTCGTTCAAAAATTTAAAGCGTGTGGCCCGCGAACTGGGCGAGACGCTGACGGATGAGGAGCTGCGAGAGATGATTGATGAAGCCGATTTGGATAACGACGGTGAAGTCAACCAGGAAGAGTTCCTGCGCATTATGAAGAAGACCAGTTTGTATTAGAGGGTTGAATACCACTCAACACTCTTTCCTAGCATGCATAGATGCATTCCGTATTCTCCCTTCCTAAAGTAAATCTCTTTCCGAGATTACCAAAGCAAATCCCAACTGCAAATACGATTTATGTGTACTCTAAATTGTGTTCTCACTGAATGTATGTACATGTACCAGCTACGATGATGCACCGGCTATATTTTTGCACAATAATCTTAAAATGATAGTTTATGAAAATAAAATAAAACAATTATTTATATTTTATTTGAAAGACACTTTGCACAGACTTGCAGTTATGTTTTGGAATAGCTCATTTGCGTACAATGACCACCAACGCCGTCGCCCAGATTCTCTTCTCCATGCACAACCGCCTCTTTTTCTCCCTATTACTTGTCCAACATTTCTTTCCTGGATCGACAACGAGAACAAGGGCCGCTATACCGGCTGCTGCTGGTGATTCTGTTCTTACCAAAAGGAAATAACCACCTGGGTGGTGGCGGTCGTTGCCGCAGCTACTACTGCTGCCACCAAATTGTTGGACTGGTGAAATGATACAAATGATACTTAGTTATTGATGGATGCGAAACTTTGATTGTACACCATATCCTTGCTAGCATACATTTGGTTAGAGTGGGTACTGATCCTGCGCCCGGTTCTGTCCATTGCTGAACATGTCCTTTTCTAGCTTGGCAATGAAGGTTTTGTCCACCCAGACACTACTCTCAGCAGCTGCGGCTTCTGTATGTCCTTCTCGGCAATAAAGGATTTGTCCAGCCAGACACTGCTCTAAGCAGCAGCGGGCGGGGGCTGTCGCCTCTGACGCCTTCATCGAAGTCATCGAGCGTGACATCTCATAGTGCTCATCAACGTCATACCCAAATATGACATCGGACCTATTTCCATCCATGCCTGTATTTATGCAAATGTTTAATATTGCCCAAATCCCTTATCATTAAATTGGCCTCTACTAATTTAATTATAATAACTTATAACGAAATGATTATTTTTTATTATATGGGGAGGGGGTTATGGGGTTATTGGACAATGATTACGTAATCATTTTATATCAAGATATATGTTTAAAAAAAATTAGTTTTATGAATTAATGGGGAAACAAAAGGTTTTTGATTACGTAATCATAGGGGAGGGTGTTTTTCCAATGATTACTCTTGATTACATAGGGGGGGAGGGGGTCGAAAATCATCAATTTCGTGATTACGTAATATATGGACAGCCCCTTAGAGAGAGTGAGAGACCAATAGTCGAGAACGACCTGTTTTATAATGTTTTTATTCCGTTCGTCACCCCGCTTTAGAAATACCAAAAGTCTCTTCGCGAAATTTTTGAGTATTTTGTTCGTTTGTCTGAGTACCGGCCTTTAAAACAGAGCTGCCGAAAAGTGTTTCTTGACTATTGACCTCTCGCTCTCTCTCACTGCTTAGAAACGCTGTTCGCGTGTCTGAGTACGGAGCTTTATACTTGACTTGCAGTAATATACCATGAGGAAAGGATTATATGTAGCTTTGGTCATATGTAGGGGTGCAAAAACATCGATGTCACTATCGATAGTATCGATGTCTTTATAAACGGCGATACTTCGATGGTTATATCTAAGGGGCCGTTTTTACTACAGTTGCTTTTTCCAATTCTGTTTTTTGGCCAAAAAGTAACCTTTTCCTTTTGTATCAGGTTTGGGAATCTAGTGGTGACAAAAATTAAAAAGAAGTACCTTTTTCGTGGTTTAGTTCGATAGTATCGATTATTTCAGTCGTTTTCTGCCTATCGAAGTGTGATTTTGGCATAGAGACATAAGATCGCCGCCATAATTTCGCCTAGTACATTTTGTCCGCGAAATTACGGCGTTTTTTTCTGGCGATCTTATGACACCGAAAAACGTCATAAGATCGTGCGAAATTATGTCGGTTTAAAATTATTTGTTGTGGGCTTATGACGCTTTAAAGCGACATAAGTTCGCCGCAGAAAAAACGACATAATTTTGCCATCCGCGATCTTATGACGCCGAAAAACGTTCTAAAATTACTTGTTCGAAAATGCATGTATGAACTAAACCACACAAATTAACTTTCTTATCATTTTTGTCAGCAGTAAAGCCCTTGGTTAGCGATGTGAATAGGGGATCGATTCCTCGCTCAGGACATTAAAAAAACATTTTTTTTTCTGGTATTATGAATTGATACTCTTGTTATTTTTTAAATTATTATTGTAGTTAAATAAGTCTTAAAGCTAAAAAACTATTTTAATAATACTTTATTATACCAAAAGATGGAGCCGGCAAAGGTTTCTAAATGTCAAAATTTCCTTTTTTTACTTTTACTGTTTTCTATTTTTTTAAAGATTTTTTTTTTTTCTAATCACGCACCATTTTGCGAAAAATTAAAATATAGAAAAAACCCAACGTGAATCGATAGCCATAGCTAGTTTGGATTTAAGCTTTAAGTTTGGAGAAAAGCTACACGCCCGCAATTTTGGTTTTGATAAAAAGAAAAAAGATCCGGTTCTAGTAAATGTCTCACTTTATAATACATAATTTACAAATTACCGATTGTCTCTTCCATTTGGTAAAAAAAAAATTTCTGAAAATTCGCTTTTTTAGCTGCTTAGATTTCCTCTTTTAAAATATACAAAGAAAACCAAATCTAATACCGAAAAATAAAAAAACACCGAAACAGTACTTAAAAGTCTAATAAACATACAGACTATAAATTTATTACATATTATAAAAAAAAGCAAAAAAAAAAAAAGAAAAACTAAAGTCTAAGCGGGATTCTTAGATTGGCAGTCCGTTGCCTTATCCACTAGGCCAAGTGGCAAGCAGGCCCCGGCCGACTAGATTCGAACTAGAATCGAGCAATGCGGGTTCCACAGTCAAACTGCGGGTTCTACCGCTGGAAACGGCCATATGACAGTTTCTTTTGTATGAGACGTCCCCTCTGTATATTCATACTCTTTGCTTAAAGACAGGGAAAAAGTTACTTTTTGGCCAAAAAGCGGAATTGGAAAAAGCAACTGTAGTGGAAACAGGGCCTTAAACGCATAGGGAACACCCCATTTGATATAGTAAAAAAACGATAGTGCCCAAATTTTACATTTCTACTAGCTAGAGTTTTAAAATCGCCAGAACGGCAACACTGATTTGAATAAACCAATTTCGTGACCCACAATAAGCGAAACAGAAATCGGAATCATGTCCAGGTTTAGTGGCGCACTTCAGCTAACCGATATAGACGACTTTATTAATCCCTCTCAGGTTCATTGCAGTAAAGCGAAGAGTCAGTTTATGTATTTGTGTTTAATGTTTTCTTTTCTTCTCATAGGAATGC
Source organism: Drosophila tani (assembly GCA_008042535.1). Lineage (NCBI taxonomy): Eukaryota > Metazoa > Arthropoda > Insecta > Diptera > Drosophilidae > Drosophila > Drosophila tani. Next base: position 38,158 of record VNJO01012954.1, on the reverse strand, counting down.
ATCAAGCCTGTGCCAATAGATAAGTCAAAATCAAAGACGGGGGCAAAAATCACAGTGGAGGATGACGGCTACTATGAGGAAACGCAGGTTGGTCGGCTGGCAAGGCAGCCGCTTAATCAAATGCTATTGTCTCAACGGGTTGCCTTAAAAATTTCAGACCGGCAAGAAAAAATTGCAAAAGGTGGAAATTACCCTTCAGGACTGCTTGGCCTGCTCCGGCTGCATTACATCTGCCGAGGGCGTGTTAATCACGCAGCAAAGCCAAGAGGAGCTGCTCAAGATGCTGCGTGAGAACAACAAACTGAAGGCAATTGATGTGGACAGTGAAAAGGTGCGAACAGTCGTTTTTAGCATATCTACACAGCCCATATTGAGTTTGGCGAATCGTTATCAAATCAAAGCAGAGGAAGCGGCACAGTATCTGTGCGGTTATTTCCGCAGTTTAGGTGCCGACTATGTACTGACCACCAAAGTAGCCGACGATCTGGCTCTGCTCGAGTGCCGACAGGAGTTTGTTGAACGTTACCGCGAGAACGAGAACGTGACAATGCTCAGCTCCTCGTGCCCGGGTTGGGTTTGTTACGCGGAGAAGACGCACGGCAACTTCATATTGCCGCATTTATCTACAACCCGATCGCCGCAACAGATCATGGGTGTATTGGTGAAGCAGTTCCTGGCCGAGAAGCTCAGTGTTCCTGGGTCCCGCATTTACCATGTGACCGTGATGCCCTGTTACGACAAGAAGCTAGAGTCCTCAAGGGAGGATTTCTATAGCGAGGTGAATGAGTCTCGAGACGTTGACTGTGTAATTACTTCAGGTGAGAGCCGAGATGTAACTTGAGCCCAGATGGATAATATATATACTCCTTTTCTGCAGTTGAGATAGAACAAATGTTGACAGAGGATGATCGCGCTTTGCCGCAACACGAGGCGGTAGATCTGGACTGGCCTTGGTCAGATAAAAGGCCTGATTCTATGGTGTGGTCGCACGAGTCTACACTTTCTGGTGGCTATGCTGAACACATATTCAAGTATGCCGCAAGTGAGCTCTTTAACGAAGAGATTTCGCCCGAGGAGCTGGAATTCAAACCGCTCAGGAATCGCGACTTCTGTGAGGTTGTCCTTGAGAAAGATAGCAAAGCCGTGCTGAGGTTTGCCATTGCCAACGGTTTCCGCAATATTCAGAATCTGGTTCAAAAACTTAAGCGTGGTAAGGGAGCTCAATATAATTTTGTGGAGGTCATGGCTTGTCCCTCTGGCTGTATTAACGGAGGTGCCCAGGTGCGGCCAACCACAGGGCAGCATGTGCGAGAGCTAACCCAAGAGCTGAAGGAATTGTACCAGAAGCTGCCACGCTCCGATCCCAATAATGCTCTGTCAAATCATATATACAGCGAGTTTTTAGACGGTGGTGCCCACACAGACAAATCTCATGAGCTGCTACACACTAGATATCATGCTGTCGAGAAGCTCAGTACGGCGCTAAATATTAAGTGGTGATGGGTTCAATGATTGTTAATGTTATTATTTTAAAGGTTATTATATAAAATGTTTCCTACCTCACATGTTTCCATGGGAGCTTCACGCAGTAAACAGTCATTGCCTCGCACATTTTTTGGAGGCAAGCCATTATTGCGCATGTCCAACCTATTGGGAGGACCTGGAGGTAGCAGCCGCAATGGCTCATTCCACTGGAATGCGGCTTATTCCTGGCTGCTGCTTTTAACTGTAGCAGGAGCACTATACGGCCGCGTGAAAAATCAATTTGTTGAAGAAAGTCTCCTTAGAAACAAAGCGAGATTCGTTGACACTTGTAATTAGAACCTGCCAGAGGTGGTGACAAAATCAATAAGAGAGTAGCGCTCCTGGTAGGCTTTGGGTAACCAGACTGAAACTTCCTAAAAATTAAGGCAAAGCAAAAATTTCATATTTCTTGTATGTAATAAAAAGCAATAGTGTGTGCTCGCTTGTACTATTTGGATGTCGAGATGCCTTCCCCGTCATCACATCCGTATGGCCTAACAGTAGACCATATAACAAGCCAATATGGAGCAGCGCCGGCCACTATACAAAACTCTGGAGCTCGGCAGGCAACCACCACACCGGAGCGAGAAGACGCACTGGAGTACTTCATTAAGTTTCCAAAGAGTTCCGTTGAGAACGACTTGGTGTTAGACAACGCCGACACCGAAGAAAACGTACCAATCGTAATACTGCTAGGCTGGGCGGGCTGCCAGGATCGATATCTAATGAAGTACTCGAAAATCTATGAGGAGAGGGGGTAAGTCTAAGGATTCATAGGTTGCGGCACTCAGTCATGTTATTAAATATTGTGTCAGCCTGATAACTGTGCGGTACACGGCGCCAGTGGACACATTATTTTGGAAGCGCTCTGAAATGATACCCATCGGCGAGAAGATTCTTAAGCTTATTCAGGACATGAACTTCGATGCCCATCCCCTGATTTTTCACATATTCTCCAACGGCGGCGCCTACCTGTACCAACACATAAACCAAGCCGTGATCAATCACAAGTCTCCTTTAGAGGTTCGCGGCGTTATTTTCGACTCGGCCCCAGGCGAGCGCCGAATGTTGGGCCTCTACCGGGCCATTATAGCCATATATGGACGGGAGAAGCGTTGCAACTGCCTTACTGCGTTGGCCATTACCCTTACATTGAGCATTATGTGGTTTGTGGAGGTGGGTATTAATTAACCTCAACATCTGAAAAGTTTTTCTCAACGTCTATTATTCTCCAGGAATCGATTTCTGCCTTCAAGAATCTGTTCATGCAATCGTCTCCGATTCACTCCAGTCCGTTTTGTGAACTGAAGAACGAGAGCAACAAGTTCCCACAGCTGTTTCTGTATTCCAAGGGCGACGAAGTAATCCCTTACAGAGATGTGGAAAAGTTTATTCGTCTCAGGCGCGACCAAGGAATCGAGGTATCAGCGGTATGCTTTGAAGATGCCGAACATGTTAAGATATACACCAAGTATCCCAAACAATATGTTCAGTGTGTCTGTAACTTTATTAAGAAATGTATTGCAATACCTAATCCTCTGAAGGAGCAAACTGATTGTAAGCCCAGCTCATTGTCCTCAGGAAAACAAAGTTGCTCAAATTTGAAGTACGATTAAATAAAATTGGCATAGAATCACACAGACAAAAACAAAGGTAAAGCTTTTAAAACATTGTGACTTGCAATTTTCAAGCGCTTTAATCTAGAATATAATCTAAGAGTTGTTCCAATAAACGCTTATACAATGTAATGTATATCAGAAAATTCTCAGCACCCCTATAAAACGAACGTAGTTCTTAAAATTATAAAAATTATAATTAATCAATTATCTTGAAAAAATTTAAAATATGTTTATTTTTTTTTAATGTTTAGTTTTAATTTCATAAAGTGCAGACCGTGGTTTTTCTTATTGTTATATTACAATTCCAAAGGCCAAAGTCGATTGCGCTCGCAGTATTATAATTGTTATACCCTTGCAGAGGGCATTACAATTTTGGCCAGAAGTTTGCAACGCAATGAAGGAAGCATCTCCGAGTCAAGCAGCGGGAAAAAGTTTGGATTACAATGTACTGCTTTCGGCTGCCGGCCGGCGCCAGTTTGATAACTATAACTGAAACTTGAACAAACCTTCCGAGCTCTGAAAAAAATCTAGGATAGAAGTAGAAAAAAATGTAGACATTCGAAAATAAAAAAAAAAATAAAAAAAAACGATCGTGGACTGGAGTCGAACTGTTGTTTCCCAAAACTCCACTTCACAGTGTTCCCACTAAGCCATCCGTTCAGTTGAAAACTGTTGGCCAAAACTGCAATAAGAGTACTTTGAAACGCAAGTTTTGGGAAATGCGAATTTTCCGTATTGCGTATTTAACCAAGAACGAAGGATGAAAAAAAAAACCATGTCGTTAGGTGTAACCGTATGCGAGCGATATTTAAAATAGCGGTTAAAATTTATATATATAGATGTATGTCTGAACGGGCGAAACCGGACCACCTCAACGAAATCGTTTGTTCGGGCCAAATATTTTGGTCAAAAGCTTTAGACAGAGAGGAGTCAGGAAGAATAATGAATGTGCACACTTTCAAACGTCACACACTTAGTTGGAGTTTTAGATCATGCCGTGCGCTTTACCGTTAGAAAGCTTTCTTAATTCTGTGTTTTTTTACATGTCCTCTCTTCTTTATTTCTCGTACACATTACACGATGATTTGGATTGAAGAGCAAGTTCGCAATAAAAATTGTACACAAAAAAACAAAAAGTTAAAAAAAAAAAAATTTGGTTTCAAGTAGAAGGCGGCAAAAAGAGAGTGCGTAAGTTTGCTCATTGATGCAGTGGAATGCATTATTATGGACGACGAAACATACGTAAAATTAGACTCAAACTGTACCAAGCCCCAATTGTATACAAAAGATAAAGGTGGAACAGTTGACTACTCAGTGTCCAAAATTCAAATGGACAAATTATGAGAGAAAGTTCTAATACGGCAGGCCGCTTGCCCCTTTGGCTTAAAAACCAGCCAAATTTTCACAAATGGCACACTTAAAGATGACGTCTATCAAAAATAGTGCTTAAAAAACGTCTAATACCTTTTTATCAAAAACACAATGTGTCGACAATATTTCGACATGATATAGCATCAGCGCACTATACAACTTGATAAAGAGCAGGGTTACCGAAAAGGGTGTGCCGAACCTGATGAGAGGGGTTAAACAAAAAATTCAATTTAAAATAAGGGGCTAATTCACAATATCAACAACATTGGGAGCAGTGGTGCTGGTGTTAAACACCATTTTAGGAATAGGAATCGGATGATTAACAGCTGCAGCAACAGGAATCAGATAATTAGCAGCAGCGACAGTAGTAATAAGATGAAAAGTAGACGCAACAACAAAATCAGCAGTCGGCACCAGTTGTATTAAGAAATTTGCTTGACGCAGTTGTAAAATTAATTTTAATAAGTATGCAAGGTAAGCAAAACATATCTATTATTACATAAGTTAATTCATTTCAGTTTCAGATATATTAACCAGAAAGAAAGCTAGCTTCGGTAAACCGAAGTTGGTATACCCTTGCAGTCTGCAATTGGATCATTGAAAATCGAACCATTTTAGTAATGTTGAAAAAACATCGAATTTTGTAAATTTTACATTTTACATGTAGAATTGTACATTTTCATATAAATCGACCGATCGCTTCTTTGGCAGCTATATGATATAGTGGTCCGATCTTAATGAAATTAAAACCGTAATATCTCAAATTTATAGAAATACGTTGAAAAACAGAGAAGTTACAATTTTTTTTACATTAATTTCGCCATCATTCCTATGGCAGCTATAGGATATAGTAGTCCGATTTTGGTCGTTCCGACATACATATGTATATACTGCGTGCTAAGGAAGTAAGACTATGCTGAAAATTTCAGCTCGATAGCTCAAAAACTGAGAGACTAGTTCGCGTAGAAACCAACAGACGGACAGACAGACAGACAGACATGGCTAGATCGAATCGGCTGGTGATACTGATCAAGAATATATATACTTTATGGGGTCGGAGATGCCTCCTTCACTACGTTGCAAACATCTGGTCAAAATTATAATACCCTCTGCAAGGGTATAAAAAAACACGACTGCTCGGCAAGCGCTCGGGTAATATACTTCAAAAATAACGCATATTTATACGTTCTTAGAGAAGCGACAGTTGCACATAATATTTATTTTAATTTCTTTGCTTCTAATATAGCAACACAAGAAAACTTGTTATTGCACACTTTTAATATGTGTTATATCATAGTTCTGACGTTTTTTGAGCTAGCGTTGGCGGCATATAGAACTGTTACAGATGCGTTCTGTTGTACAGCCCGTTGTATAAGGTCCGACTGGGAATAGTTGGAAAAGGCAACGTGGTGGATACCCATACACAGGGAAAAAGTTGCTTTTTTGGCCAAAAAGCAGAATTGGAAAAAGCAACTGTAGTGAAAACTGGGCCTATGCGGAAAATATTCTTACAGTCCAGTACTCACTAGCGCTAAACCCTTAGCTAGCTAAAAGGGTTCATCTTTCTAGTGTGACCAGGTTTTATGCTGCTCACCGAGAATCCATACCAAACGGCCATACTGTCAGCTGTGGTTGTTTACAATTCAAATTAAACGCTGCTAAACAAACAAATTACTTAAATTATGATTTCCGACGAGGACGAGCTGCTCCTGGCCTTGCAGCTGCTACTGCCACTGTTGGTGCGCTGCTCCAGGTTCCGTTGCGGAGTGTTGACCGGAGGTCTCCATTTCGCAAATTGCAACAACGCTGGGACTGCAAGTGAGCGCAGCTCTGATGTGCCTTTGCTCCAGCTTATGGCTTTGTTTATGGTGCGCTTCCAAAAGCACGCGGATAAGATGTCAACATCGTTAAGCGAGGCTGAAGAAGCACACCGACCAAATTTCCACGCTGGTACGGGAAACGGATGCGCGCATCCTCAGCAGCCTTACGGAGCGCTTGGACCTAATCGAGGTTGAGGTTAAAAAGACGGGAGAGAGGGTTTTTTGCCTAGAACGCGAAGTAGTTGATCTATCCGCGCAACGAGAGCAGCTGGATAAGCGGGTCGAACACCTGCACCGGGAGAATGTGGACATGCGAGCAATGAGAGAGAGCGTGGATGCAAAAGTCGCTGCACAAAAATACATTTCCAATGTTGACCCCGTCATCATAGTCACAATGGACAACGAGCGAGAGAAGATAGCGGTTCTTCGAAAAATTGGGGCTTATCGTAGAGAAGCAAAAGGCTAACTAAATTTGAAATTGGTGGGAATTGACTCAGAAGCTCTGATCTATGTCAATGAACAGCTAATACGATAATTATCTCATATTTAAAGAGGCGATGCGACTAAAAAAGCGGAAAGCTCTTGCCGCTGTTTTTACTCAACGCGGTGCTGTTTACGTGCGCTGTAATGGGAGAGAGAGCATACAGTGCATTGAGAGTATGGAGGAGCTTTTGCGCTCAAGCACTGATAATGGACCCACTACTGCGACTCTTTCTTTGCTCGCAATGGATAATAATGCAGATGTTTCTGAGGCCAGGTCTGCGCCGCTGGAGTGCTTTCGCTCTTAAATGTAATTTGCCTCTTTTATTTAAGTTAAATATAGTATTAGAAAAATGTCTTTTCTCTTTTGTCAGTCAATATATTTTTTTTTAGCTGAGTATGCGTTCCTAAAATATTATTTTTTAATCCATGCAGGATGAAATAGGAGTTTCTATGGCTGTTAGTATTGTTAAGGTATTAAGAAGTTATATTAAGGCTAAGGCTTTGATAGTGAAGCGTGTGTGCCTGCCGCCGCGCCAAGCTGACTCAGCCAGTGGTAGTTGTCCCTGCTCTAGACGAAATATGGCGGATCTAGAGAGGACAACTCGAAAAAAACCCGTCGTCACCGGTTTTGCCGTACCGTGCCCCTGTGATGAATGGCACTACGTTAGTGTGTCTTTTAACGGTGGCTTCCGAATACCTGGCACCTCCGGTCGTATAAGTGCCCAAACCAGGGTATGAGGCTCTGCCCCGGGGGAGACTTCCTTCCTCATTACTCGTGGGACCAATCTATGGTTTTAACTGTAAGACTAAGACTAAGAGGGCCATGTTTAAAACCGCGGCACCTAGTGCCCTGACGTAGGGTGTTCCTGCAAGCGTATTGCCTGCCACGGAGGCTCCAGCAGCCTCCACAGCCGCAACAGCGGCTGGTCAAGCAACACAGGAGCAGTCACCCCCAAGTCGGTGTCATGGCCTCCTATAGGGACGATGCCAGCTCGGCGAAGATGACGATACTCCCTGCCGACTACCCTGCAAATTTCCTCCCGACGGAGCAGCTCAACAGCATCCAATCCGCCATCTTGTCGAGGGTGATGGCTCTGAGACACGGCTCTGTGCCACTGTTCTCTGGCTGCACTTTCCGGCCAAGGTGGATGGCCATAACGTGAGGGAATGCGGAGACAGTCGAGTGGCTGAGCACAGAGGTGCCCAAACTCCGGCTGTGAAGGACGCCCACGTCAAGGTGGTCCCTGAGGTAGAGGTCGCTGGCGTACCAGCTAAATTTTGAGAAGCCCACCTGCTCCAAGGACATCACACCGGACACGGCAGCAACAACGCCACAGGGCGCCGGTGAGGAGACCCATGCGACCCCTGTGATGCCTGCGGCTAACGGCATAGTCCGGACATCCAGCGGTAATGAGTGGCACAGCAGCTGCTCAAGAGCCCGCAGCACCGCGAAAAATCCTGCGCCCTCTCCTCTACGGGCGCATCACGCGTGGAACCGGGCGCGTGAACAAGGGTGTGAGGCGCAAACCTGAGGAAGAGGCCCTTCCAAGCAAACCTTCACCATGCAAAGGCTGAATCTGGCTAGGTCTGCTACAATGGACATAGCATTTATCCAGGAGCCATGGTTAAATGCCGGACGTGTCCTGGGGCTAAGCACCCCATCCGGTAAGCTGGTATATGCAAACGACCGACCTCGCCCTAGAGCGACGTTGTTAATTTAAAAAAATTTTACTTATGTTCCCCTATCACTGTTCATCACTGAGGACCTGGTGGCCGTTTGGGTTAAAATACCCACTGCCCATGGCGAACAGGAGGCAGTCCTGGCCTCCGCCTACCTACCCGGTGACACTGACGAGGTGCCTCCGGCGGCTACCTGTGCCCTGGTTGAGCACTGCCAGCGAAACCGGCTCCGGTGAATTAACGCCTGCGATGCCAATGCGCATCACACGGTCTGGGGGAGAAGTGACATCAACAAAAGAGGTGAGTACCTTCTTGAGTACATTATTAGTAATAACGTAGGTTTACTAAATCAGGGCAGCGAGCCTACATTTATTAACGCGATCGAAGAGGAAGTCCTTGACCTAACTCTCTGTAGTCTAAATTGTTGTCCGCTGTCTCAAACTGGCACGTTGCGAGTGAGATCACCATGTCTGATCACCAGCACATCCGATTTGATATAGGATGTGCCGTTTAATGTAGCCTTGTTACTAGAAATCCCAAAAACACAAACTGGGATCTTTTCTGTTTTGAACTTGAGCAATCCAGAGACTGCTCCACCCGTCCGATACTATCAATAGGCGAGCTAGAGCGTGAAGCTCCTGTGCTTCACACAAACATTGAATCGGCATATCACGATAGCTGCAAACAAAAAGTTCGTAGGATCAGAAGGGCTGTTCCCTGGTGGAACAAGAGCCTTGACGATCTCAAATAGGCTGCGCGAAGGCTCTTCAATAAAGCAAAGAATGGGAAGGCCACATGGGATTCCTTTAAGTGTGCTTTAACGCTCTACAACAAAGAGCTGAGAAGGTCAAAACGGGCTACGTGGCACCAACACTGCGGGCAGATTTCAACTCTCCCGGAAGCTGTCAGACTACAAAAAGCCCTTTCAAAAAGACCACTCAAACGGCATCTGTACACTGAAAAAGCCAGATGGAACACACACAAACAACCCAACGGAAACGAGTAGTCTACTCCTGACTACTCATTTTCCGGGGTGCGTGGCCGTGGAGCAACCCAACTCACTCAGAGTGAGGCACCAACCTAACTCTCTGGGACTGGAGAGTGCCCACACCTGCGCGTGGCTATGGTGGCAGACTCCAACAGACCGTATTGGAAGCATGCCCTATAGTTAGTTTCATCAAAATAGTGTACAATGGGCTATACAAAGTTTTAGTCCATACAAATCCCCTGGACCGGATGGAATTTATCCATGCCTGCTGCAGCGGGGACTGCACCAACTCGCACTCCCCCTGGTCCGTCTATTCCGAGCTAGTCTCGTGCTTGGACACATACCAAGCAAATGGGCTAAAGTAAAAGTTGTGATTATTCCAAAGGTAGGGAAGAAAGATTCCCAGCTGCCTAAGTCCTATAGACCGATAAGCCTTAGCTCCTTCTTACTTAAAACTATGGAGGAGATAATTGACCAGCACATCAGGGATGTGAATCTCAAGCATCTTCCCCTACATAAGTACCAATATGCGTACCAAGCTGGTAAGTCAACTGAGACTGCCATTCACTGCCTTACAACAACTATTGAAAAGGCCATTGGGGCTCAACAAATAGCACTGCCTTTCTAGACATCTCAGGAGCTTTCGACAACACGTCATATGAGGCTATCCGTGCCTCTCTTGTACGTAAAAATGTCTCCACCCCCATCATTAGGTGGATTCTGGAAATGCTCAAATCCAGAATCATAACTGTAGACCTAGGAGGAACCATGACCTCAATTACAGCCACAAGGGGATGCCCCCAAGGGGGAGTACTCTCTTCTCTCCTGTGGACTCTGGTCATTGACGAGCTACTGTATGAGCTCAACAACTTAGGATTCCACACTCAAGGCTACGCTGATGACCTAGTCACCTGTATAGTGGGCTGGCATGAGCAAACTATCTCGGATCGCATGCAGCAAGCCCTAAATATAGCCAGCAGATGGTGTCAGGACAAAAGATTGTCCATAAACCCATCTAAAACTGTTCTAGTTCCATTTACCAGGAAAAGGTCTCTTTCCTTAACTAGACCATCCCTAAACGGATCCACCATTGATTTTTCTGTTGAAGCCAACTACCTATGAGTCATACTTGACTCCAAGCTCAACTGGAATGCACACCTTAAAAAGCCAATAAACAAAGCCATCCGAGCATATTTCGCTTGTAATAGACTTTTCGGTAGAACATGGGGCCTAAGTCCCAAAATGATCTACTGGTCGTTTAAGACTGTGGTAAAACCGATCCTAACCTATGCATCTCTTGCTTGGTGGACGAAATCTACCCAGAAGACAGCTGCGGCAGCACTTACCAAAACACAACGACTGGTCTGCATAGGCATCACATGAGCCATCCGGACATGCCCCACTGCAGCACTTGGAGTCATAACTGGCCTGTCTGGGGGCACTTCGCCTTCAAAATATCACCGACATAAAAAGTAGTGATCTTACGGGGCATTTACGGGTTTTCAAACCCTTAATAAACGAGCCCATTCTGCACGTAAGTGACGAACAGAAACCCAAACTTGTCTTCCACAGAAACTTCTCTGTAGTCTTGTACACCAGACACGATTGGAACACAAAATCAATATCTCTACCCAGAGGATCACAAACGTGGTACACTGATGGGTCGAAATTGGAAAACGGAGACACCGGGGCAGGTATTTTTGGACCAAGGTTCAACAAATCCATAGCCATGGGAAAGTCTCCGACCATTTTCCAAGCAGAGATACACCCCATAGAAATCTGTGCTCGTGAATGCCTTCGCAGGAAATGCAAGGCGCACGGATTTACATCTTCTCTGACAGTCAGACGACGCTCATAGCGCTGAGGTCCTTCACGATCTCCTCCAGACTTGTAGAAAACTGTTTCTAGCAGCTGAACGCCCTCGCTTCCAAGAACATCTTAACGGTGAGTTGGGTGCCAGGGCATGAAGGCCATATAGGAAACGAGGTGGCAGACTCCCTGGCTAAACGCGGGGCGATGACACCACTAATCGGCCCTGAACCGTTCTGTGGACTTTCGAAAGAACACAAAAGAGAACTGCTCAGGAATTGGGAGGAAAAGGAAATAAGTCGCCACTGAACCGACAGTGCAGGGCTGAGACAAGCCAAACAATTCCTCATCCCCCAGATGTCGCGATCTAAGCGCATCATCAACCTAAAAAAGAGCGAAATTCGTACTCTAACAGGCTACCTAACGGGTCACTGCAACCTAAGGTATCACCTTAAGAAATTAAAACTTTCAGATATCGACACATGCAGATTCTGTGAGATGGAGCCAGAAACATCAGAACATGTTCTATGTGAATGCCCCTCGCTAATCAGACGTCGACTTCAACAACTAGGAGGTGAACTTATCCCCCCCCTACAGGATTTGGGAACAGATAGACCCCGCCAAAGTGCTCTCCTTTATCAAAAGCCTAGGTGTAGAGGCTCTACCCTAATCCTACAGGCCGGCACAAAAGACCTAACATCTGGTCGTGGTGCAACAAGGCCTAGGTAATAATAATAATAATACTTTTTTGTTGCGGAAGTCATCGCATCTGTAAAGCAATTGATTCCTTTTGCAAAACGGACAGTTTGATACCTTTCCAGCGCTGGCAGAGGTACATGTAGGCCTTTTTGCTCCCTTTTTGCCTGTTGGCCTCTTTTTCCTGTCTCCAGCAAACGAATTCGTTGATCCAGGAAGCTGACCATTGTGTCCAGACTTTGTAGCTCTCGAGACCCATCTAATGACTGTTCGTATAGGGATCAAGTTGCAAAATCTAATTTTTGCAATCAATATTGTATCCCAGCTAGATACAACGATGCCAAGTCCTATTTTTGGATGCCAGGGACTCGATTGTTGTAGTTTTTTGTAATTTGTAATTTTTGTAATGACTTCGGATCGTCCGATTTGTGCGTTGATGCAGGGGAGACGATTAAGAATCGTGTCTGCTACTTGTCGGGGATTGTTGTAAGCGTCAACCAATATTCCCCATGCGTTCAAGTAATTTTTTTTTTAAAGATCGATATGCCTTATTAACCTTTCTGCCTCTCCGGTTACGGTGGATGTAAGATACCACATTTTCCGTACGGTGGGCATGTTAGTATCATGGACCCTGCATTTGAATAAATCGAAAAATTGTGTCGATTTGATCCGATCTCCATCGAATTTTGGGATGCTGACTCTGGGCAAGTACAAATCTTCGTTGCTTGATGTATTGCTTTTTGTCCCTAAGACCGCTTGAATTTCTTTTTCCAGTCTTAGGAAAGACTGCATATCATATCCTTCCTTAATTGGGTCATCGTATTCTTCGTGAACGGAAAAATGAATTTCTTGCGTCTGAGACCATAGTGATTTTATCAAATCACTTGCAATGGTCTTTCCTGTCTCTGAAAATTCTTTCAAAACGCGTTTGATAGACTCGGATATCGCTCTTTGTCGTCGACATGCCGATCTGAGTTTGTCAGATGCTATCATGGGTTGATGTATACCTCCCGCTTCTGGATTTGCATCAGCGTGGTTTGTTGATTGTTCCATATTGTCGAGCATGTTCGCTCTGTATTTTTCGTATGTGTCACTACAGTCATCGTAGAACTTGGCATACTCAGTGGTTCTATAATTTTCAGGAAAATTGAGATGGTTCGTCGCAAACCGATTCCACGCGTCATCGATGGTGGCCAATTTGGTTTGATAATAAGATCGCGTTGTGGTCAAAACAATTACAGATTTTATTGAGGAAACTTAACTGTATTTATAGCTAAACAAAGTATGAAGAATATGCTTATGTCAACGAAATTATGTGTAAAGAGAAATGTGGGTTACTATGTATGATGATCTATGCGGAACTGGAAACGTTGCCCAATTCGACTTCTTAATGTCAGCAGAATATGCACATGCGCTCGACCTTATAATTGCTACCTTTTTGTTATTGCATATACATATTGCTGAGACTGAACATTAGTCATTAAGAGAACTTCGATCAATGTGTTTCACTCGGGACACGTAAATATATAAAATACTAGCGGACCCCGATGCACTTCGTTGCAACCAACCAAAAAAAAAATTAAATATTCTAGATTATTTTTATGAAATGAATGCATTGTATTTCAAAATTATTAATGTTAATCCAAAACATTTGGATATACAATATCAAATAGCGTATTGGTGGAAAAGTTTGCCACATCGCATAATAAATTTGTCTTCTTGTGGGCGAATCATGAATCTATATGAATAATAATTCATCCCACTAACCATTTTTTCTTCGTCACGACCTATGATAAATACATTATCAGAAAATTAAAATCCTGTCTATTTGTATTGAATAAATACATATTAAATTGAATTCATTCATTCGTATATTGATATGATAGCCTTTTCTGTACAATAATGGATATTGTAATGGATCATAGCTGCGGTGAAGCTCTTAAACACGCCGTAATTCATAACTTCTTCTTCTCTGTGATCATCAGATGGCATACAATCGAGAGCGGTTTTAAACAATCGAATTAATTCATTGTGCTGATATAAGAATGTTTGAAGTTCAGAAACAATTTGTCCCCTTGCACGCGCAGCAATTGTACAACGCCGATCCAGTTCACGATTTGCATCTCCTATAAAATAGATTTGCAAAAATTGATGATCAGCATCAGGATATGGCAATAAGGAACGAGCTCGATGATAAATCTGACCTTGAATCTGTAATATTTGTGAAATGTAATTAGATGTTAGGTCAGAATTCTTGAACACATACAAAAAAATTGCTGCTCAGATCACCTCAGTAATCACCTTAAACGTCGGCATGAAATTATCTCTTACAAAGGAAGTCATTTGAAGTGCCACATTGTATTGCTCAGATGTTTGCGACGTTGAAGTGGATTGGAGGGAGATTCAAATGCTGGCCGCCTCACATGCCAGGCGTTTCACCTTGAAATTTGGCTGCATCACAATGTGGACATCTCACCGTCATTCCACCAATATTTGCATGTTCACTATAATCATTTTCGCTACTGTAAGCGAAAGCAGCATATTCCATCTCTTGCACAGCACGACGTGAAAGTCGTGTCATTCGCCTCGATGCTGGATTTAATGGATTTGGATCTGTCGATCTATGACGACGTGCGTTTCGTAATCGTTGTACTTGATTTTGTTGTGAGTGTTGCTCTACACTTTGCGATCTCCTTTGATTAAATCTATAGGTAGAATTACGTGTACGTCGACCTATAGTTGATCGTTTTGTTGGTGGCATTGGCGGCATTTTTTTTCTAAATCAATGGAATTAATTCAATATGAATTAAGGATTGTTTATTTAAGAATAATTCAAAAAAGCGTTGTTGTTGTGTGATGCTGTTATGTGTTGCATTTAATTAAACTCTTCAAAAAAAGCATTAAAGTAAAACAAAATTGTTTTGCTTATTTGAAAAATATGTAAAAAAAACATGGTTTATTATTTAAAATATATGGTGTTTTTGAATGATTAATTGAGATGATTCAATTTTAATAGCTTAAGATCATAAGAAATATTTATTTGGTTTCGCGTATTCATTTATTTATTTGTTGTAAAAGAATGTACAAATATTGTTTTCCAAAATTCAAGTATATTCAATTTTTTTCCATAATTTCATCTTATTGGATAATCCATTAATGAAATGGGATGTAAAAAAAACTCCGTACACAGTAACAACAATGTACACATTACGAACGAATTCGATATTGAGTACACGCTAAATGGATGATGCAATATGATGAAATGATGGGAAAAAATCACTTTTCACTATGCTTTCTTGAATCCAAACACATTATTATAAATAAGTGGTCAAAATTTGGTGTTGATCGGAATAATAGTTTTTTAGTAATCGTGGCCACCGCAAAGGTAATTTCGAAAAAACAAGATTCTGAGATAATCGCGTTTATAGTTAACCGCTTCTCCCGAGCCGACGCACAGTAGCGCCTTTTCTCATTTTGCGTTGCTAAAATCGTAACTTTTGAACCAAATAAGATAATCAAATAATTTAAACGGCATTTTACAGGTAAATGTTGTAAAATTTGTATATGTATTGGACAATATGCCACGCCCACCCATTCGCCTTTTTATAGGGTATCAAAGTGAAAAAATCTATTTTATTTAATGAAAAAAATTTTTTAAAAACATTTTTTATTTAATGTTTTATCTTTATTTTTATGTATTTGCTTAAATAAAAATAATTTGAAAACTTAAAAAAAATATTTAACATTTTTTTTTCTTAAATTTTTATTTTTTTCTAGTATATTTTCTAGTATATTTTTTTGTATGTATTACGTTGAATCGGTATTTTGGTATATTTTACCCTGAGTTGTTTTAGTTTATTGCATTGCATTTCCGCAGCTGCAGCGTGCTGCAGCAGATGTAAGTTGATTCTGGTCCAGAAAAGATCAACGGAGGTTTTGTATGTAGTGTGTATGAGTGCCGAGCCGTGCCAAAAAAGATATAGACTACTTTAGCCAGAAAAAAGTGAAAAAAAATTTACCCCTGGCAGGTAGCGATTTACCTGTACAAGCCCAAACCCAATTCTGATTTTTTTTTGGGTCAGTTTATGAATGTATCTGTTATTTAAAGTAAAAATCATGAGGTTAGGTTATCTATTTTTTGTGTAATATTACCTGAAAGTCAACCAATTTCCCCTTTTTTTTTGTATGATTCAAAAATGGAAACAAAGTTCGACTTTGAAGGCTCATATCTTCTACAAAAAAAATCTTAAAATTGATTTTATTGGAAATTCTGAATCGATGGGAAATTTCCTGTCGAATAAGTATGGTTTAAATCGTTTTTGCGACTACGACTTTTTTGATTTTAGCAACGGCTTTTGTTCGAGAGGCGCTACTGTGCGACGTGCAGGTAATGCGCTATAAATAGCTACAACTTCGGTTCTAATGCTCCGATCGTTATGAATTTTTGTGAGAGTATTCTCAACAGTATATACTTAATGAAAATGCAATAAAAAAAATCTATTTTTTCATCTGTCACAACTGTATATAACCCCTTAATGGGTTATTTTTAAGCGATATTTTGCATAAAAGATATATTCTTACAGAACCGTTATTGATGTGTGCTGCAGATGGGTTATATAACGCTTCTTTTAGAAACTAAAGTTGGAATCGAAACCCGAACATTGCCGAAGTACGTTATTACGTTATTTATACATATGTCGCGAAAGAACTGTTGCAGCATACAAAAAAAAGATTTATTCTTTACTCGCTGAGAACGTATATCTGGTCAATGTGCTTGCTGGAAGCGACCAGGTCCGACTGGGATCTTATACAAAAAAATCATTCATATGGCGGGTTCCAGCGGTATAACCCGCAGTTTGACTGTGGAACCCGCATTGCTTGATTCTAGTTCGAATCTAGTCGGCCTGGTCCTGCTTTCCACTTGGCCTAGCATTCTAAAATGCATCGGATCGAATCCCACTTATACTTTAGATTTCTTTTGTCCTTTTTTTTTTGTAATATGTAATAAATTTATAGTCTACAATGATTTTTTTATGTTTATTCGATTTTTAAGTAGTGTTTCGAGCATTTTTATTTTTCGGTTTTAGATTTTGGCTTTTCTTTGTATATTTTAAAATATGAAATCTAAGCAGCTAACAAAGCTAATTTTCAAACAAATTTTGACCAAATGGAAGAGACAATCGGCAAATTGGGGAACGAGGACATCACAAAGGACCTTCACATCCCCACAGTGAGGGAGCAAATTAATCGACACTCGAGTCGGTATAAAGAACGACTTCGAGTCCATGCGAACCAACTAGCTGCTTCATTGGCAACACCGAGGTCCAGAAGAAGGCTACAAAGACGGCACCCAGGAGACTTGTGGATAGGAGGACGGCAGAGAACGAGAGTCCTTCCCCAATAAATACTTTGTTCTGATTGTCACCTTTCGTTCCCTATGTTAGGGAGTTTACCGTTTCCATGTTATGCTTCCACGTTATTATTGTTACTATTGCTAATCCCTACGTTTTATAACCATTAATTTGGTTGATTAATGTAAAAATAAAATATGTGTGTTATTCCAAAACACACTCAGTCAAAAAAAAAAAAAAAAAAAAAAAAAAAAAAAATGTAAATTAAGTATTATAAAGTGAGACATTTACTAGAACCGGTTTTTTATTTTTTTTTTACCAAAACCAAAATTGCGGACATGTAGCTTTTTTCCAAATTTTTCGCAAAATGGTGCGCGATTAAAAAAAAATATATATATATTTTTCAAATAAAAAAAGTCGAAAAAAATCGGTAATTTTCTATTATACGGGCCCCTTCCAAAAAATTAAAATAAAAAAAACCATAGATAGGGGGTGCTTCAACTTGCATTTGGGTATAAAAATTATGTTGGGGACGCTCTTAGTTTAGTCACAATAAATCTTTAAAGTTTAGCATTATTCCCATACAAAATGTGTAGCAACCACGCACACTGACAAATGATGAATACACAAAATTCAAGCGCCTGTTTGTGTATCGTCGCGGTACAGTGGGCTGTGAAGCTTAAAATTTTTGTTAAATTGTGCTTAGCGTAAATACTATATACATACGAGTATGTCGACACTTTGCACACTTTGAATACATTTATGCGAGAAATATAAATAAAACAAAAAGTTGACAACGTAAAATACGTAGTAATTAACGACTTTTCAATATTAAGACGTACATTTAAGTACAGTTTGATGAGGTAAGAGAAGAGTATTGCTGTGATCATTAGGTCAGAGAGAAGGTAAGGCAATCGCGCGCGCGATTTTTTTTTTTTTTAATTTTTCCCCTGCGGCACTACTTTAAGTAATCCTAATAAATTCTTTTTTTTTTAACCTATGTTATTTTGCACAGCCAATTATTGCTTTTGACATTAAACAAAAATAAGGACATGGAAGGTCCTTTATAATTTTATATATAATATATATATAATATATATAAATATAATCTTAATATTAAAATAGATGATACAACGGGCGAAATCGCCATGGGACTGCAAGTCAAGTATAAAGCTCCTTACTCAGACACGCGAACAGCGTTTCTAAGCAGTGAGAGAGAGCGAGAATCAAGAAACACTTTTCGGCAGCTCTGTTTTAAAGGCCGGTACTCAGACGAACGAACAAAATACTAAAAAATTTCGGGAAGAGACTTTTGGTATTTCAGAGCGGGGTGACGAACAGAATAAAAAAATTATAAAACAGGTCGTTCTCGACTGTTAATCTTTCACTCTCTCTAAAGGGCTGGGGGAGGGGGTTGAAAATCATCAATTTCGTGATTACGTAATATATGGTTACGTAATCACGAAATTGATGATTTTCGACCCCCTCCCCCCAATGTAATCAAGAGTAATCATTGGAAAAACCCCCTCCCCTATGATTACGTAATCAAAAACATTTTGTTTCCCCTATTTTTTTTGTTTTCCTATTTTTTTTTTAACATATATCTTGATATAAAATGATCATTGTTATGGGGTTAACCTCTCCCATATAATCAAAAATAATCATTTCACTGGCCTCCTCCCCCCTATAGGTGATTACGTAATATATGGACACCCACTTACTGTTTCTTCACACATTTTAAAAATGTAGATCCCGCCAAACACAATAATGTATTCAAAAGCAGAGTCCAGGAGTTTAGAAGAGCAGATAAAGTTATAAACAAATTGGTAGAGGCCAATTCAATGATAAGGGATTTGGGCAATATTAAACATTTACATAAATAAAGGCATGGATGGAAATATGTAGATCCCTCGATGTCATATTTGGGTATGACGTTGATGAGCACTATGAGATGTCACGCTCGATGACTTAGATGAAGGCGTCAGAGGCGACAGCCACCGCCCGCTGCTGCTTAGAGCAGTGTCTGGTTGGACAAATCCTTTATTGCCGAGAAGGACATACAGAAGCCGCAGCTGCTGAGAGCAGTGTCTGGGTGGACAAAACCTTCATTGCAAAGCTGGACAAGGACATGTTCAGCAAACCTAACCAAAAGTATGCCAGCAAGGATATGGTGTACAATCAAAGTCTCGCATCCATCAAGAACTAAGTAACTTTGAATCATTTCACCAGTCCAACCATTTAATGGCAGCAGTAGTAGCTGCGGCAACCACCGCCACCACCCAGATGGTGGTTAATTCCATTTGAGAATAACAGAATTACTAGCAGCAGCCGGTAGAGCAGCTCCCAATAATGACGAAGAACGTTTTAAATACGCGGTCACATTGAAAAGATTTAATCTTTTTGGGATAACGAACTGTTTTACTGTTTTATACTGCAGCACAATGAGTGTAAAATCGAACTAAATATTTCAAGTGATTTTTTTATGCCTGTCATATAAAAATAAAATCAAAATAAAAAAATTTATTTTTTAAACTAAATATCTGGGATTGTAGCCGCTATTTTTTTTTTAAATACAAATTGTGAAATAAGTGTAATTTTTTAATATAAAAAAATAATTGCATATTATTTAATAATTGTTTTTAATTTTTTTTACTAGAAATTAATAATAATTATTATATCTCAATTTGTATATAAAAGTTAAAAGTAACTTTTAAACGGCGCGGTATAGTTGAAAGACCGAAAGATATCTTCAATCTACGTATCAATACCTATCGTTTAATGTATCTTTGCATGTGATATGCAATTATTATCATATTAATTTATATGGTACAAATTTATAAATGCATACATACATCAAACAAAAGGAATTGAGAATTAGATTGAAGATATCTTTCGATCTTTTTAATATACCGCACCGTTCAAAAGTTATAGCAATTCAATTTTTATTTTACATTTTTAAAATAAATATTAATATATTCATTAAAATTTTAAAATAAAAATTGAAAGTTAACATTTATTTTCGATTTTTCAAAATAAAAATTACAAATTACAGTTATGATTAAACTTTTATATAAAAATAAAATAATTATTGTTAACTTATTTATTAAAATTCAAAAATAACAGTTAAAAAAGGTTAAAAAAAAAAATTGCATATAAAAATGTATCCTGCTTATGCAAAGTCCTTCCAAAAATAAGGTATGCATAATTTTCCTATCATCGCAGTCATTTTTTTTTTTGGTCCAATTTTTATTTATCTCATACCTGTTATTTGCGATCCCTGTTATAAATAAAAGAAATGCTTTATTTAATATAATCGACTTTTCATTAGAAATATGTATAACAAAAACAAGGTTTCCCAAATAAGATAAATATAATATATATCTAAGAAAATGTACTATTTGCTTAAAGCAGGGGTCGGCACGGCCTTATCCCGCGGGATAGGAATTTTCTCAGTCGGCGTCTCTGCAGCTCACGCACAGTATGCACAAAAGGGAACAGAAGAATCAGTGCAGACAAATTGTAATTGTGTGGCTTGATTAAGCTTTAAATAGCTAGTTTTTAGGTTATAGTTATTTTTTTGCAATATTACAATATATCTTAGCTGTTTTTCTTCTCATATAGAGTAGAGTTTTCAATTTTCATTCATCCAAATGCAATGTTGTCATTTGACTGTAGTGGTGCGGACCACTGGCTTAGAGCCAAAAGTTTATACATACATGAGAATGGCTAATTCTTTTTTTTTTTTATTAAAGAAATTATCAAAAATATCGTCATTTTTTTAGTGATATATTAAATAAATTTTTTTTTTTCAAAAAAGAAATTATCATCGACACCCCTTATGAATTATATTGTCAACAAACATAAAACAGCTAATTTTTAAATACTTATGACCGCATCACATGCATCCCAATAATCCCGAAAAACGTTTTAAAAAGACTGCAAAATGTTTTACCGTCTGATTACTAGGCTTATAATGATCATTTTAAAATGTTGTCAACACTAGATTCCTTTACCTTCTACACAATGAAAAGTTACTTTTTGGCCAAAAAGCAGAATTGGATAAAGCAACTGTAGTGGAAAAGGGGACTTATGGTAGTTTTCCACTACGTTGCTTTTCCAACTATCGCACGAGAATCACGAAAAGCAGAAAAAGTGTTTCTACTAGGAAAAAGTACTTCTTAGCACCCTCTTGAAGGGAAACAACTGTTTTTTTTTTTTGGTTTTGATTTGACAGAAAATTAATTTTTTTTTTAAATTCAAAACAATAATAATTAAGATAAAGATTTCACGAGGGTCCGCAAGCCATCCGCTTTTCAGGAGCCGTAAGACTAGCAGGAACCACTGCAGCCCACTGGAATTTTTTAGCCTGGAGTCGCGGATTCTACCAACTCGGAGACAGACTCATCAACCCTTCTCTTCTTATGCAAGACTCTTATGATCACGGACTCACATCACCTTGCTCTGCCCAAGGGGGAGGAAGTGAAGGAGGTCCTGCTTCTACAGAGTAGATGCCAGCTATGATCGACCTGAAGCGTAATAGCCAGTTCAATCAACAGATCGCTAAATGAAATTTGACCATATTAAATGCTAATTAATTTAACAACATAAAGTCATGAACTTTTATCCATATTTTTTCCGTAAGCGGGCAATCAATTTCATTTGTTCAAAAAAACAGCTGGCTAGTGGTAGTAGTTGGGCAAAATGACACATTGATAGGCAGAAAAAGACTGAAATAATCGATACTATCGAACTAAGCCACGAAAAATAAACTTTTTTATAATTTTTGTCACCACTAGATTCCTATACCTTATACACAAGGAAAAAGTTACTTTTTGGCCAAAAAGCAGAATTGGTAAAAGCAACTGTCGTGAAAACGGGACCTTAAAATGATATAACTGACTGAAAAAGCTCAATTGTGTCATTGTAAGACATTCCCAGCAAACAATTTTATGAGTGCTCATAAATATGTGTCTAAAAAGTGTCGAGTTTTAGAGCGTTTTCGGAGCATATTTTGTGCTTTTTTCAACTAGGGCTTATAAAAGGCTCTTTTATCAGCGCATATTCTGTATAAAACTAAGTAGTCAGAAAGCAATATGAGCTTTTTTTGACAGTTTCTTAGGCTGTTTTATGAGACTTTACAGTCTTTATGAGCCCTAAAAAGTGTCAAAAAAGAGCGTTTTTTTTTATGAAACCCGTTCTACTTTATCTGGACTATTTCAGAGTCCAATCTGACTCTTTTCTAAGCAATATGAGCGTTTTCGGACAATTTTCGATTTACTTCAGACACAAGTTTGACGTCTATTCGGAAAACGAGGAGGGAAAAAATTGTGTAACCTGCAAAATACTTCAAACATGTGGCAAAGGTATATTCTAGAAAGGTGCTCCAGGGCCTAAAAAGGAGCCCAACGCGAAGGGGAGTAATGACAGCGAGGTAAGAGAAGAAGCGGTGTCCACTCTAAAGATTGAGGCACAAGCAAAAGATGAGGCTGTGGAGGAAGAAGCCATGGCAGCGCATCCGGCATTGGTCAGCTTGAGTGTCGTGACCACCATGACTTAAACGGCAACATGAACGGGAAAACGAAGCCAAAACCTCGGGCAAAGCTCATTAACATTATTAAGAAATTAATTGATGGCGTGCCAGAAAGAAAATGTTCAAGACACGGCAGGAGCATATGTCAATATAAGCTTATATAGAAAATCTCATTTTGATAATAAAAAATAAATAAACTATAAATTTAAACATTAATAGGCGTCTGAAAAGAACCCATTTAGGAGGCTATTAGAGTGCCAAAAAAGTGTCTTTTCTGAAGGGTTTCAGTAATGTACATGTGGCATAAAAGAGTCAGATTGGACTCCAAAATAGTGCACATAAAATTTTTATAAAAAAAAGTCTCCGTAAAGTGTCCGTTTGCTCTCATATTGGTTGCTGGAATTTTCATTTTCTGAAGGTTTTCAGTATTATATATATGTCAGAAAAGAGTCAGACTGGACTCAGAAATAACCCACATAAAGTGTGACCGTTTTCAAACAAAAAAAAACGCTCTTTTCTGACACTTTTATAGCCTCATAATGACTTCAAATGTTCATAAAAAAGCCTCCGAAAATGAAATGAAACTCGATCTTTCATTCGATAAATTCTGTCAGTCATAAGACCTATAGGGAACACCCCAAATATTTTTCAAAAATATATTTGCGATATTTAGTCAAAAGCAATATAATCGTGTGAAATAAATTATCGATACTTTGATATATTTTCAACAGCCCTGCTATTTTCCTTCCATCTCTATCACACTTGTAACAAAGACCAAATTAGTTATTTCTGTTTCTTAACCAAACACATTTCGCCAGAATGGGGCGTAGTAAGTTTGCTTCGCCAAAAAAGGTATCTACACAAAAGGCAATAGAATGCACTGTGTGGTCATTTCAATTGAATTTTGTTTTTGCCAGGTAATGCAGCATGGCGATTTCATTAATCGGATTCGGAAAACTCTTTATTATGGCGTGGGAACAGCAGACTCTGACATGAAGGTTGTTCCATCGCCCCTTGCTGAGTATGCATCTGAGATATTTTCCGAGCCCCATCGAGGACACTCGTTGCATCGCTTGAGCTGTGTGGCCGCTGGTAAAATCCAAGCAACGCCATGTTCCCTGATTATGGCTCTCATCTACCTGGATCGCTTGAACACGATAGATCCGGGCTATGGTTGCCGCATCACTCCCCAGGAACTCTTCGTTGTGTCGCTGGTGAGTAAACGATTAAAATGTAACGCTGCATGTATGTATGTACATATGTATGTATGTACGTATGCCTGCGTAACCTGTTGATTGATAACCTGCTAGAACCTGTACAATGAGTTTCCACAAACAGCATACATACATATCAGTTAACCATTCTGCGTTTAATTTTTGTAAATATATCTTATGGTTCAGAAGTTATACCGGTTTTATTTTGGAAATTATGTGTGGGTCAAATAAGCTGTGAGCCACTGTACATACAGTGGCTCACAGCTTATTTCGTGCAAAGGTTCAACCAAACACATAAACTATATGAGATATCAACAAAATTTTAATGCACATTTTTAAAGTAGAATTCTAATATATATAAAAATAATTGGTTTTCAATTCCATTTAATAATATTTAAATTATAAAAAAAAACATAAAATATTGACTTCTTCAATGTCACAGCTTATTTCGTGCAAGAACTTTAGGTAAATGTATTTCGTAAATTGTGATCCCTGACAAACTTTTTTGTATGGAGCTTTCTTTTTGGAGCTACACAGCTAATTTTTCTTAACTTTTAATTTTTTTTTTTTTGATACACTGAAAAAACAGATTTGTTCATTTGAGAAGAATCAGCCACTGTTTAACAATTAAACAGCGGAAAATGGTTATAAAACTAAAACAACTTAGGGGAATATTGATTAAATGGTATATTGAGGGCCTAGTAATATAAAAGAATTAAAAATAAAAATAATACGCGGCTGATAAGGGCCAAAATGGTCCATATAATATTGTTCAGTGAGCAGGAAGACACGAATTATATTTAAAAGTACACTTGGCCCCCGCTTAACACGGACTCTTTTAGCACGAACTTACATGGTTACAAATTTGCTCCCATCCCCCTTTTAGCACTCTAAAAATTCCGTTCTTACACTATTGCAAAATATCGATACATATTTATAGTAACATAAAAATACTTTTGCCTTATAAGGAGTGCTATAAAGAAGCTTTAAAAGCCACCGAACAATCGAAAATGACAGATTTTTTTGATAAGGAGGCACCAATAAAGAAAACATGTTGAAACAAACTGGCTTAAACTTTAAATGCCACCAAATGCATTTGAAATTTGATATGAATTTGCTAGAAACATATGATCTTACTTTTTAACATTTTTAAGTTTCTTTATTTAACATGATTTCGCTTAACACGTGGATTTCTAGGAACGTAACCCCCGTGTTAAGCGAGGGCCAAGTGTATATATACATATATTAAGAATGAACTGGCAAAAAATGTTCCGTGAAAACCGACTACAGAACATTGCGAGAACATAACTTTAATGGCCAAGTAACTTTGAAGAAGCCATTTATAAGGCAGAAAATTGAACAATGCCAATTTAAATTTGCCAGGGAGCACGAAAATTGCCCAATATCCGTCTGTAATGAAGGTATTTGGCAAAACGAGGCTAACTTTAACATATTTGGATATTTTTAATGCCATATGTTTGGCGTGATCGGCATACAGAGCTACACCTTAGGCACCTTATTGCTTTAGGTGAGCATGCTGGTGGCAATTCCTTCCTTGGGCCTTCAAGGAGGTATTAGGCGTTGGATACCTCGTCTTCGTCGAAGGGATTATATATTAGCTCATGTTGTCTTTAACTTTTGAGGAAAAAAACGTCAAAAAAACTGGGCCGAGAGGGTGGTTTTAGATTAAAAGAGCCATATTATATGGAGCGTTTTTATTCCACTCAAGCACAAATTCAGCCTTTGTTTAATTTTTGATAGTATTAAAACCTAAACATAGCATTAATTCAATATTCGGCTTAGTTTTTTATTTATTTTTTAAATGTTTAAGGACCAATTCCTGCTGTTCAATAGTTAAACAGGGGCTTCTTCTAAAATGAACAAAACTTTTTTTCAGTGTATTAAAAAAAAAAAATTAATAGTTAAAAGAATTACCTGCTGTGTTCAAAAAGATTCCATAAAAAAAAATTGGTCAGGGATCCCAATTCACGAAATGCATTTACCCAAAGTTCTTGCACGAAATAAGCTGCGACATTGTAGAAGTCAATATTTTTAGTTTTTTGTAAATTTAAATATTATTGAATGGAATTGAAAAACAATAAAGGATTTTTATATATATTAGAATACTACTTTAAAAAACTGCATTTAAATTTTGTGGATATCTTCTATAGTTTATGTGCTACACGACTTTAAAGTTTGGTTGTACCTCTGCACGAAATAAGCTGTGAGCCACTGTACATGCAGACATAGGGCGCGTTGACCAGAACAATCAGTGATCAAGCTGTTCTGGTGAAAGCTCATGATACATACGCCGTCCTAAAAATAATCGGCTTAGAACCTATCGGCTTTGAAACTGTCTGACAGAACAGCTAAGGATTCCACTGAATTCGTTATTAATATTTATATTCCCTATGTGTTTGTTATCGATTTTCAACCATCGCTATATGCCAGCAGCAATCCATCAGTATCGTATAAAGGTAGCGAACTATTATTAACACTCCTTTTTTCTGATCATGATGGGAAAAATGTTTGCATTATGATAGTAATCATGCTCGTTCAGCACATTGCTGGGTTGAAAGGTCGTTTCGTTGTATGAAATCCATCAGTGATCAGTTAGCATGTTGTTCTGGTGAACGCAACCATTCCTTACCCTGAGGAAGGTATTATAACTTTGGTTAGATATTTTTGATTTAAATCAAATTATCATATTCTATGGCTGGCAGATGACTAAAAAATAGCTTTTTAAAGCTAGAAAAGGGTAGATTTAGCAAAAATGTTCAAAAGAAAATAATGGTCGAACTATCAAAGTTAAAGTTCAAAATCAAGAGATTGAGATCGGAAACGAATTCATTGTACCATATTGCCCGCTGCTATCACGAGTTTTCGAAACACATGCAAACGTTGAGAGTTGTCATTCGGTCACATCAATCAAATATTTGTGCAAGTACAGTGGGTCACAGCTTAAAGTATGCAGTGCATACTTTTAACTTCAAACTTCCATAGCGATGAAACTAGAAGGGGTAATGGAATAAATGATGTATCAAATTAAAGATAAAAACTTATAGAATAACATAACATAATTCATTTATTGTCAACAACTGCTTAAATATAAGAAAAACTTCAAAAACAAAAAATACTGCTTGTTTCTAGGTCACAGCTTAAAGTATGCAGTTAGATTTCCGATCAACTACGCTGTAATTCCAAGGAATTTTACCGTTAGTTTTTCGTTGTTTGCTTTGCTACTCTTCCTTAATTTCGTACGCGTAGCATTTTTTCTGAATCTGGTTCCCTACGACTGATCATAAGTGATCTTCAAAATGAGTCCACGCACCACATTGGAACAACGCGAATTGGTTATATTTCACTTCAAAAACAATCTCTCTCAGCGCAAAATTGCTGAAATCGTTAATATAAAGCATCCAACAGTGCAAAAAATTATCCAGCGCTTCATTCACGAGAATCGTTTGGAAAATAAAGGACGTTAAGCACCAAACAAGATTTTCCATGAAGCCGACGAGCGGTACATAGTGCGGAAAATTAAAGCCAATCTGAGATTATCAGCACCGAAACTAGCATCTGAAGTTAGGGCTGGACTTGGCAAAGATTGTAGTAGTGAAACGATTCGGAGAGTTTTACGGAATCATGACTATAATGGCCGCGTAGCTCGCAAAAAGCCATTCATAAGCCCAAAAAATAAGTTGGCTCGTCTAAAATATGCCAAAGATCATATTTTAAGGACCCCAGACTTCTGGAATAGTGTTATATTTGCAGACGAATCAAAATTTAATATATTCGGGTCAGATGGAAACGCATATGTTTGGCGAAAGCCCAATACAGAACTCGATCCGAAGAACCTCAAGGCCACTGTAAAGTACGGCGGTGGCAGCGTGATGGTTTGGGCCTGTATGTCGGCTACTGGCCCTGGGAAACTGGCTTTTATAGAATCGACAATGGACAAAACTTAAGTACCTTCAAATATTAAAGGTCAATTTGGTTCAGAGCGCAGAGGATCTTGGTATAAAAAACAATTTCCGATTTTACCAAGACAACGACCCAAAACACAAGGCTGGCATTGTGCGGTCGTGGCTCATCTATAATTGCCCTCACGTGGTGGACACGCCAGCTCAGTCTCCGGACCTCAACGTCATCGAAAATTTATGGGCAATTTTGGATACAAATATCAGAAAATACAATATTTCGAACAAAAACGACCTTAAAGAGGCTTTAATAAAGGAGTGGGCAAAAATTTCGTGTGAAACCACTAAAAAATTAGTGGAATCTATACCAAAAAGGCTAAGAGATGTTGTCGATAACAATGGTTACCACGCCAAATACTAAAAATATCCAAAATTATGTCATTTTCCCAAATTTTTTAAACTTTTTGAGACTGCATACTTTAAGCTGTGACCTAGAAACTAGCAGTATTTTTTGTTTTTGAAGTTTTTCTTATATTTAAGCAGTTGTTGACAATAAATGAATTATGTTATGTTATTCTATAAGTTTTTATCTTTAATTTGATACATCATTTATTCCATTACCCCTTCTAGTTTCATCGCTATGGAAGTTTGAAGTTAAAAGTATGCACTGCATACTTTAAGCTGTGACCCACTGTACGTCACAAAAGGCAGCGACATGGCTGTGTTTGGTATTGCGTTTCGGATAGACCGCATATTTATGCGTATAAAAAAAAGCCGACTGTTCGGGAAGCGAAAGCTGCACATAATATATATTTTATAACTCATTTCTTCGCTTCTAATATAATATGTATTTTATTTTAGTTCTGGAAATTTTTTAGCTAGAATTGGCGGCATATAGAACCGTTGCAGATGCGTTCTGTTGTACAACCCGTTCTACAAGGTTCGACTGGGCATTTACCCCCTTTCTGCAGGCAATGCAAAACTTTCTTTCGTCCGAAAAAATGACCTTGCCCAAGACTAGGAATACTTTAAAATGTGGTCATTTGTAATAAATATACCATTTTCTGATTTTTGTCTTTCAATTTCTCGGTAACTTTTTACCTTAAAGTAGCATTTTCAGAATAATTTTTCTTTTGACAACGAAAATCTCTTATTCCTTGGACCCCATAGAAAAAAAAATCAACCAATTAGGCAAAGTGAACTTTGAACCAAAGCAGAATTGCATTGGTCATTAAATGACGATTTTATTAGCGTACGTTTGGGGAGTTTGAGGAAATTATCATGATATAAATTATTATGATATTATGTGTTTTTATATATTAACGTGTTTTTAAAGAGTGAGTTGGAAAACAGTTTAGTACTAAAAAATAAACCTTCCTTGATTTGTCCGATCAAGAAAAAGTTGTGAAAACTTAAGTTTCGTCACATTCAAAAACGAACATATGTAGGACAAACAAAAAATAAAACAAAAAGGCTTAGAGTCGCAACAACTCAGAAGTTAATGAGAATAATGGAAAATATAATTTGAGAGCATTTTTCCCTTAATCATACTTTAGATTGTGGTTCATTACTAAAATGAACAGTGATATGAAGTTTGTTTTACATTAAAATGCTAGCAATTTTCGTTATTTGGTGTGGCACTAGCTAATAAGTTTTTGGTCGATTATTTAAATTCACAGATGATTTCTACAAAGTTCTATGCCGGCCACGATGAACGCTTTTATATGGAGGACTGGGCTAAGGAGGGTAACATGACGGAGGACAGGCTGAAGGAAATGGAACTAGAGTTTCTCTCCGCTATAGTGAGTATATAAAATAGCTCTCTTATATAAACCTATAAACATTGACAAAGAAATAAGCAATAATACTAAATGTATGCAGTTGATCAGCCTATCCTGAATCCATAAAATCAAAATGTTTTCTTTAGTTTATTTCCCTACCTTTTCAGTGACCGAGATTTTTGTATTTTTAAATATTCTTTTTTTTTTGCACAATTTTGAAGAATTACGTTTTTGACAAAAAAATTGACTTATTTGTTATTTTAAAAATTGTTAGTTATTAAAAAACTAAAAAAACGACGTAGCTGGAGAGTATGTGGAATATAAATAGTGTTTTTCAAAATTTTTATTTATTCATAAATATCTATTTTGTCCCCTTTAAAGTTATCCCCAGGAGATATTATACACAGGGGGCCAGATCTGGGGAATACGGTGGCTGCGGCATCATTAGTGTGTTGTTTTTGGCCAAAAAGTCGCGCACAAGCAACGATGTGTGAGCAGTGGCGTTATCGAGGTGCAAAAGCCAATTTTGGTTCTTTTCGGCCTTTCGTCTCGGCCTTCTGAGAACATTTTGTACCACCGATAAACCTCGGTAATTTCGTTTTTCACACAAACTTTGATACAGGTTCTTTGATCAATTTTTTTGAATAGGTAAATATCGAAAACACGATATCCACGATTTTATCTAATACTTCCAATGTCTTTCATTAAAAAACAAAATCACAAAGCAGGCTACTTCCCTTTGAAAACAATTTTTGGATTTGCATATATTTGACCTTAACTCTTTAAGGAGAAAGGAATCTTTAAATCTTTTTACTCAAAATAATTAAAAACTTTTTTTTAAAAAGAAAATGAAATCTAGCTATAAAAAACCGCCAAAAATATTGCATGATTTTTTAGCTTTGGCTTTTGGATTGTACTAATTTGAAATATGTTGGACTAACGGTTTTCGGGCTTTCGATATTTTTAGCGTAGTATAAAAAATCTGGTTTTTCGCGAATATCTTCAAAACGGTTCTTTGAAAATTGGTTTTAATGAGTTCAACGTGTTCAGCAAATCAAAATTAGGCGGATAAAGTGGGTCTTAACGATTATATACAAAAAATATAAATTTGTAAACTAGTGTTATTTAAAAGAACCCTGTACATTTAGGTTTTTGTGCTTTATGCTTTATTTAAACAAATAACATTTTTTTTTTTCGATTTTCGAAAAAATTAACTTAGTGGTCCCCCCTTAAAAACAGTTTAAGGTATAAGTATCTTGTTAAAACGAGGACCTTCCAACGGATCTTAAATTTGATCATGGAGTACGAGGTGTATTCAAAAAGTATCGCGAATTTTGAATTTTTGCGGGTTACGTATATTCGAATTTAGATTTTTTTTGTGGTGTTATGTTGGTACTCATGTCTCTCACTTATGCCGTCAAGCTCGTTCATTTTGAATGTTCACTTAATTGTTGACTGCTGCTTTGCTTGCACGTGTTTTGGATCGTCTTCGATTTTTACCTATTCAAAAAAATGGATCAAAGAACCTGTATAAAATTTTGTGTGAAAAACGAAATTAAGTACGCGGTGCATTCCGAATGTTTACTTCGGCATACGGAGAAGCTACCTTGGGCCGAACCATTTATCATTTTTTTTAAGCACTGATATTTAATAATGTAGTTAAAAAATCGAAAATTCAGGAAGCCCTTAATGTTAGTTCAATAAGAAAAGATACTACAAACATTTTTTTTTTCTTTTAAGGACTGGAATATATACGTTTCTAACGAGCAGTTCTTTGCCAAATTGAACAGTGTGGAAAGAACGCTAGCCGAAAGGGAAGGACTACGACGAGGCTGGCTAACATATAGTGAGCTGATTCAACTGCTTCCCAGCTTTGAGTGGACGAAGTTCCTGGCAAGCAGCTTTTCCGTTCTGGCGCTTAGCTATGCAGCAAGTGTGATAACATTAGCGGGTGCCTTTTTTTTAGCCAGCCAAGTTCCAGGCACGATATGGCACCGCCGACCGGCTGCAGATCCAGTTCCAGCAACCGCTTTCACACTTGAAGAGGCATCCGCTCCATCCGTGGCTCCTAATTCCTCGCAAGCAGGACCTGCTGTTATTTTTGATGACGTCTCCGCTCTTTCGGTCAATGAAAGCTGGTTTGCGTTGAACGTAGAGGAGGAATTGTTGAAACGAGAACGGCTGTACTGCGCCGAGGCCACACTCAGTGAACCTGAGAACGCGCGCCGATTGACCCAATCCTCCGGACTATATCTACCGTTAACAAGAAACTATCCTAACAGTGAAATGTTTTTTTTGCAAGACAGCGCTCAAAACTACTGGCTCAACATTAAATCACAGTATAGTAGCGATGCCTTTAAAGAAAATGTAAATTATTTCGTAACTGGTAGTAACCGTAACCTATTAAACATTCGATGTCAAAAGGCAAGAAATGCTTCTGCGTTCTTGCAAATACTTACCGATGCAATGACCAATTCATTATTGGTGCTAATTTAATGTCTGTTAAACATTTGTATTGATTATTTTAATAAACACAAATAAAGATTGTAATGAAACAGCCGTCCAGTAAACTATTCAGGAGGGGCTTTTACTTTTTTACTTTTGTTTTGCGTTTTGTCCAAAAACTTGCGGTTCCGTTTTTGCGTGCACTGGTTTTCGCAATTTTTTTGTCATAGTTTTTACTGCTCAGACAGCCGACTTGGTTGTTTTCAGCAGTAAACAGTGAATGTATTTTATTATACCCTTGCATAGGGTTTTCTAATTTTAGTCAGAAGTTTGCAACGCAGTGAAGGAGACATAGCCGACCCTATAAAGTATATAAAGTATATTCTTGAGTCGATCATGTTCATGTCCGTCTTTTCGTTTTTACGCAAACTAGTCTTTCAGTTTCAGAGCAATCTGAACGAAACTTTGCAGAAAGTCCTCTTTCTATTGCAGGTAACATATATCTCAGAACGGGCCGGATTGGGCCACCAGATCTTAAGACTGTCATAGAAATGATCGAAAAGTCGTTTGAAAAAAAAGGGTGGCGTTGTTTTTGAAAATATTTTTGGTAAAATTTAATGATTTTAGAATTGCGGAATTTACTCACAGGGGTTTTGAAATATGCTTGCCCAGAGAAAAAATTAATACCGAAAAATGTTCTGCAACATCGATTCTCCGATCGATGTTACATTGATTTTTTTTTCAACTCTAACTATTCTTATACCCTTGCAGAGTGTATTATATTTTGCCATGATATTTGCAACGCAGTGAACAATCTGAAACCGACAGCCCACGAGTTGGAAATTTAAGTTGACGAACCGTTCTACAAATCCATCTAAGATCATACTATACCATAGGCAATAAAAAAAATGTGGGTACAAATGTGGCCAGGAAGAAACCATGTATTTCAAAAACAAATCAGAAAAAGTCTGGATTTCGCAAATGTCCACATTTCAAAGCCTTTCGAGCCTAGGATAGTATCCATACAATCATGGATGAACTCATAGAATGGAAAATAGGACCAAGGATATACAATTTTATATATAACTTTCTAACTAACAGGAAAATAATCACCCAATGCAACCAGACTTTCTCAAACCCAAAACCACTAGAAAACGGAATACCTCAGGGTTCCCCACTATCCGTAATACTCTTTTCAATTGCATTTAACAAACTTAACAAAATAAGAGCAAACCACAGACACATCGACTTCACCGCATACGCTGACGACTACACATTAATACACAACATTAAAAAGAAACAATCTAGTCTAAACACAAACCAATTATTTAACAATATCAACGACTGGTGCAACTATTCGGGTGCATCTCTCTCTGCACCCAAATGTAAACACCTACATATTTGTAGAAAAATTAAATGCAACTTTCAGCTCCAATCGACAAACTTCTGTCTACAAAATGTAGAATCCCTTAAAATCCTCGGAATCACGTTAACCAAAAGATACAGATGGAATGGCCACATAGATAACCTTACAACACAACTTTCCAGAAGACTTAATATAATAAAATGCTTGTCTAGCAGAAAATTCGAGTGCGATACAAAAACAATTATATACGTAATAAAATCCCTTATAATGACCAAAATAGACTACGGTATATACCTATACGGCAGAGCCCCCAAATCATCGCTTAGCAAACTTAAAACTATATATCATTCGGCTATAAGATTTGCTTTTTTTTTCATTACGCACAACCCCAATAAACCATTTATTATACGAAGCAAGTATCCTACCAATCGAAAACAGAATGACACACACCACACTGAAAAACTTCAAAATTATAATGAACTCAAAACACGCACCAGTAGAAAAAATATTTAAAAGCATAAACAAATCAAAAAAAATTCCCTCCTCTTTGTACGAAACAATAATGCAATTTAAACACCTCAAAACCAACATAGCACCTTTAAACTTCATTAAAGAAACACAACCGCCCTGGCTATTTAATAACAAATACCTGAACACATCACTACACACTTCACTAAAATCCGACACCCCTCAAACAGTTTTCCAGGAGAAATTTCTTGACCTTAAAAACAGCTCAGGCATTCGAACATTTCTATACACAGACGGGTCCAAGTCAATAAGCAATGTTGGGTACAGTGTAACAACAGAAACAGACATCATCTCCTACCAATCACTTCCTAACTATTCCTCAATATTCACCGCTGAATTAGCAGCGATCCTTAAAGCCTGCGAATACCCCAATAAACAGAAAGGAAAATTTACAATATGCACAGACTCACTATCCTCGTTAAAAGCAATAGAAAACACTAATAGGCAGAACTTTTATGCAACCTCAATTAGAAAAATACTAAATTTATAGTCAACAATGATTTTTTTATGTTTATTCGATTTTTAAGTAGTGTTTCGAGCATTTTTATTTTTCGGTTTTAGATTTTGGCTTTTCTTTGTATATTTTAAAATATGAAATCTAAGCAGCTAACAAAGCTAATTTTCAAAACAAATTTTGACCAAATGGAAGAGACAATCGGCAATTTGAGGAACGAGGACATCACAAAGGACCTTCACATCCCCACAGTGAGGGAGCAAATTAATCGACACTCGAGTCGGTATAATGAACGACTTCGAGTCCATGCGAACCAACTAGCTGCTTCATTGGCAACACCGAGGTCCAGAAGAAGGCTACAAAGACGGCACCCAGGAGACTTGTGGATAGGAGGACGGCAGAGAACGAGAGTCCTTCCCCAATAAATACTTTGTTCTGATTGTCACCTTTCGTTCCCTATGTTAGGGAGTTTACCGTTTCCATGTTATGCTTCCACGTTATTTTTGTTACTATTGCTAATCCCTACATTTTATAACCATTAATTTGGTTGATTAATGTAAAAATAAAATATATGTGTGTTATTCCAAAACACACTCAGTCAAAAAAAAAAAAAAAACTAACCACACGGAAAAATAAAATCTTATTACTATGGGTCCAGGGACACTGCAATATACAAGGAAACGAACTTGCTGATATCACTGCAAAAAATTCACAAAAATTCCCACTTATAACCGAAAATAATTTTAACCCATCAGACATTAACTACATAATATCAAATATTTTTAAAACACTCAAAGAATCCTTTTGGAATAGCACCTTTCCGCACTACCAACAAATTACCCAGCAAAATAATACAATAAACAACCTCCCCACCAAAAACCTTACACGAATCGATACGATCAAATTCCTAAGACTCGTCTGGGTCACACCCAAGCAACCCATAACTTTATCATAAATAAAACCCCCCCACCGATGTGTACAACCTGCAACACAACCCTTACTATTACCCACATACTCATAGATTGCCCCCTACATCTAGAAAAGAAGTTAAACCTCCTTAAGCCGCCAATTTATACCACTCTATTTAACAATACAAACTCATATACAAACCCTAGCCTAAATTAAGATATAACCATACACGCACTAAATTTGTATTATATCCATGTATAAATACCATTAGCTTAAGGCCTTAGTCGCTATAGCTTCTATTTATTTAAGTTACGCACAATTTGTAATTGCACGATAATTTCGTAATAATAATAATAATAATAAATATCTCATGGAGATAACTTTGATGGGGACAATTTAGATATTCATGAATAAAAAAATAATTTTTGAAAAAAACAAAATTCACTTACTGATTTACTTTTTTAACAAATTTGTAGGTTTAGTTTATTAAGTCTTTCGACTGCTCTCTTATTCTTGCCTCTCTAAAATCTAGTTTTCATTCTCTTTGTTGGCCTCCTTTCTATCTCTTGATCGTAGTTGCATGCCTTGAGTGTTTGGACTTGAGGGATACCCTATTTGGGTGTTGCTCGACATGTTCCTACCAACATTTGTCTTATTTGGGTGTTGCTCAACATGTTTCTAGCAACATTTGTCTTCATTTGTCAACATTTTCTATTTTCCATGTTGATGTGCTTTTTTTCTCACAGCGGTCACACTCGATTGTAGCTTTCCTACTTGTCATACTTTGCAAACAATAAGTTGCAACGCAGTGTAAACATCTAGTCAAATTATTGCCAAGGGCATATAAACAAGGACTACAATGGTCGTAGCTGCCATAAAAACGATCGGAAAATTGCATTAAATATGTCAATAATATGCAAAATTTATGCGAATTTAACCTTTAATACTAGAGCTGTGAAAACACCGAAGCGTTTGATGTGAGAAAGTACATCGATGCCAATGCGATTTGGTATTTTAAAAAGTTTTGATCTGTGTAATTTGTATTCAACGACCATATACTGTTGAGAGTATTGCAGCCGTTATATAATTGTTGAACACAAAACTACAACAGATCATGATGGCCATGACAGCGGCTTCAAAACCTTTGGTGTGAGCAGGGGCGTTATACCAAGGCGGGAGTGGCCTCCGGCTGACGGAGTCACACACCCCACCACGTGTTGCGGCCTTCTACTCTTCCCCGGGGCTGGACGACCGATTCCCGGCTGAAGGGATCGTCACCCCGCCCCTCTCTCTCCGGGGTTGGATGAGCGACGGGATCGGTTGCCCTCCCCGTTCCTCTTGGACCTGGGACGCCGGCACCCGGTTGACGGGGCCGACTCCTCCTACTCCTCCGGATTGGCCCTGTTCAGGTCTGCTCACCGACTCGGATGGGCAAGCACCCCTTCCTCTGGTCAGAGACCCGACTCCCGGTTGACGGGATCGCATTCTCACCGGTCGTAAGCTGAGCGCTCGTGGTTGCCAGCCGGAGTGGGGCATCGGTACCCGGACGACGGGCCGATCTTCCGACAGCAGGTGGACAGGGCGTAGACCCCGCCCTACCTCGACTTTCGCTCCTAATAAAGCCCGCTTCCCACCCGCACGTTCTTTTCCTGCCTGTCTCCGCAAATATAAATATTTCTGTGGAGGGCCCTAGAATGACTGAAGTTTATATCCTGGCTCGTGATTAGCATCCTTACAACCAGGGAGTCAAACCGAATCGTATTTCGGTTCCGGTTCCGGTTCTGGTACGTACCGAAACTAACATTTCGGTAAAAGGTTCTGCAAAGGTTCTCATTTTTATCGGTTCCGGTTCCGGTTCTGGTACCTTAATTTTACCGGTACCGGAACCGGTATGTACCGGTACAAAAAAATATATATATAGGAAAAAATTAAATGAAACACATTATTTATTGACCTGATTTTATTAATCAATTATTGAATATTATTACATTTATTTTCAACCTCAGTTGATTTAATATTATTTCGAAAAAGCATTATCGAATTTAATGTTTTCCCCTCCATTCTATTTCTTAGAGCATGCATTATAAATTTAACACCTGAAAAAAGACGTTCTACACTGACTTGCGTAGCTGGAACAGCAAGGACAACATTAGAAACTTCATAAATCTGTGGGAACTTTGCCGAATTAGCAACCCACCATTCCAAAATATTCTCTTTGCTTTGAACGCGTTTTATGTTAAGGAAAGCTTTAAATGATGCCAACAAACTTTTTTGAGTTGCTACTGAACTATTTGTGTCACCGAGTTGTATTTCATGCAAGTTAATATATGCATCGATTTCGTCCCCACTCTCAGATAAAGAACTTGTACTTGGGCTGTTCGGTTCATCGAGCTGTACTTGATCAGCAATAGATACAATGTTCGTGTATATATCTGACAAAGTAACTATGCATTTAGTTTTCTGTTCAGAAGTGAGTATTACATTATAACGAGGATCAAAAAAAATTGCACATAAGAAAGCACTATTTTCAAAAAGACTAGCTTAGCGTTTTTCTATTTCGTCGAGCAACATTTTGGCTAGTCCTGACGTGTTCTTGCCTATTTGAAGCTTGCAATGCAGCCAAATGCCATAAAAATCTCCCATAACTAACTGCTCACTTTGAAGCTTAGTTGT